>BRDA01013501.1:59395-75471 GCA_036984385.1 Crenuchus spilurus | reverse complement strand
CATGTTAGTTCTGTTGGGGTGGATTATGTCCTTTTTGAAGTGGTCATGTTCCTGTATTAGGTGGGGTTGTCTTGATTGTACTGGGTGAGGTTTTTCCTGTATTAGGTGGGGTTGTTTTGGTTGTACTGGGTGAGGTTTTTGCTGTATTAGGTGGGGTTTTCTTGATTGTACTGGGTGAGGTTTTTCCTGTATTAGGTGGGGTTGTATTGGTTGTGCTGGGTGAGGTTTTTCCTGTATTAGGTGGGGTTGTTTTGGTTGTACTGGTGAAGTTTTTCCTGTATTAGGTGGGGTTGTCTTGATTGTACTGGGTGAGGTTTTTCCTGTATTAGGTGGGGTTGTTTTGGTTGTACTGGGTGAGATTTTTGCTGTTTTAGGTGGGGTTGTCTTGGTTGTACTGGGTGAGGTTTGTCCTGTATTAGTTGAAGTTGTCATGGTTGTAGAGGGTGAGGTTTTTGCTATATTAGGTGGGGTTGTTTTGGTTGTACTGGGTGAGTTTTTTCCTGTATTAGGTGGGGTTGTCTTGGCCTTACTGAGTGAGGTTTTTCCTGTATTAGTTGAGGTTGTCCTAGTTCCACTGGGTGAGGCTTTGGTTGTATTAGGTGGGCTTTATTTTGGTTGTAGTGAATGAGGTTTTGGTTGTATAAGGTCTGGTTGTCTTGGCTGTACTGGGTGTGATTTTGGTCATATTGTTTGGGATTGATTTGGTTGTATTGGTTGGGCTTTTGGCTGTATGGAGTTTTCGATACACTGGGTGAATTTTCATGGTGCTGCATGAGGTTTTATTACGTGGAGTTTGGACTGTGTTGAGTTGGGTTGAGATACTTTGAGGTGAAGATCTGTGCAGCTTCTGCCCTCAAGCTACAGAGGTGGACTCCTCAGAAGGAAGGAGATGCATTGAGAAATGGGAAGAATAGATGAGAAGGGGACGTGGTAGGTGTGAAAACTGGGAAGCCCAAGGTAGAGATGGGAATTTAAAAACCATTGGATTAAACTCTAGCCATCTCTAATAGTGTAGTACTTTTGCCATTATTTACATTTTGAGCTTCAATGGCCTCCAGCAACCACTGCAGCCATGGATCTTTCTTACTTTTAAATCATGATTTTATTTATGCCTTGAGTTTGTGTTGGCATACAGCACATTTGTCTCACAGTAAGTGACTAAATCTGTACGAAGACTTTCCAAACAGGATGACATGGCTGCTGAAGACTGATAAAAAGCGAGAGATCTTGCATCAAATGACCCGTTAATTATACTGTTGTTCTAAATTTATGAGCGATCATTACCCTTCTCCAGCAATTTCTTGCCTTTTAATTGCTGCCATAAAACTCAGTCATTAGGCATTTTGTCATGTGTGTGACGCACGCCGCAGTACACAAAGCGGTGCTGATGGCGTCCTCCTGTGCTCCGCTCTGGAACAATTACATTCAAATTCACAATGCACCACAGTGGGGCTGGTGGGTCTTTAAAGTGATGTTTCGGCAAAAAATCAAATATACCCAAACTCTCCTTTCCTTATCCCAAATGAAATCCACCAGCCAGGACACGTTTGCATCTCTGATGTTAGCTTTTTCTATTCAGAGCTTGAAATATGCAGTCATATCAGAAAATTATGATCACCTATCTAACAGTGAGAATAACCACACTTGGCTCAATAGTGATCCCTGACACTTTGCGCATTGATCTTGTGTTCATTATAGAGGTTAACTGGTCCACTGGTGTGTGTCGATTGCTCTGTATCACTTGCCAGAGTCATTGTTCTCCTCAGCAGTGGCCATGGGGCACCACTGTTATGCCATTGGGAGGCACTCAATGTATGAGAAGTCCATTTTCAGTACAGCTTCACTACAGTGGCACTACAACATCCTACAAAATTAGTGGTTTCTGAGATGTGACCACCCTTCACCTGGTGCACTATTGTCATGCCCTACCTGCCTTGGCTCCATCCACTAGAGTGTGTGTGTATGCACTCTCCCATTAGCCATTGGCTAGCTCTGGCTTAAGCTCCACCCACCACTGATCACATTCACCAGTAGCTATGTTAAAGACTGTATACTTTATATAAAGCTGCTTTGTTTAGTCTTGTTCTTTTAGTGTAGTACTGCTCCTTGTTTTCTGTGTAGTAGCTCACTTGCTCCATTATGGATTTGCCTTTTGCATACTTGCCTACCTTTGTTTTGACCTTTACCTCCTGTAATGATGATGAGCCCCAAATAAAGCTGCTCTGTGCTTGTGTCCTGTCTCCTCAGCTGGAATGTTACACTGAAACACCAGGCTACTATTAATTAGTGACATTAGCCTCATTAGAAGTAACCTGATGGCCACAATCGGATAATGTTATGTAAACCTGCTTTTAAAAAAAAAAAAAAAACTTCCCCTCTAAATAAGTTAAAGAACTAGCCACTTGCCTCATTATTTTCTAATAGCCACCAGGACTCCCAGTTGTAAACTCCTATAAGTGTCAGTATCTTGATGGACGTAACTGCTGGATGTACATATCTGTATTTTTTCACAAACCTGCCAGCGACTGACAGGTCGTGGCTGCTGGAAATAATGTCGGAGGCGGAGATAAGCATCTTTTCTAAAGCTTAAACCCTGCAAACCATCATTAGCAGGTTGTCAGCATCTTCAACGCTTAGCACTCAAGCTGGTCAAGTCAACTCTTCACTTTCTCCGAGTGTGGATGATGTGTTGGCACTTCCAACAGGCAGATTTCGCAGCTCCTTAACTTTATGACTGCCCTGAGCCAAAACAATTAAATCTTTAATGATGGGCAATGTGATGTCTACACTGATATATCAAGACTTGTGTCACGCTGTGATGGTGATACTCAGTATTTGTGAAGCTGATACTGATATTTTCATTCAATTACTGCCAGTACAATATTAAAATAATGTAACATACTGACTACTGTGCAGCCAGCTGATGTATTTGAAGGAATTACATTCAAAGTGCCACTTTCTGGTGTAGATAATGAGCATGATAGCTATGAAAACAGTTTACAATTAATTTTAGAAACTTCGTGCAAAATGTGTCAAGAACCTGATGGAACGACTTAACGGAACATTCTAAAACCATATTTACACAATTTCTCCACTTCCCCAAGACAAAGTTGATCAGCTTAGACATGTTTACATATGTAGGCTACAAATGGAGCTGTGAGGCTAATGATGCTATCAAACAACTGAACTCAGTTATCACCTAAAAAACAATTATTTTTGTAAAAAATCACCAAAACATCTCTTAACCCACACCCAGATATTACAATGGAGATATGAAGATGTGGTTTAGGACACTGAGAAATATTAAAATGAATAAAACCACTGCTACAGGCAGACAATTCAGACAACAGCAGTTTTTGTTGATTTTAAACTTCATAGTGAGTCATACTGTGTGCTCAACCACATCAACTCATCTTTGAGCCCTTCATTAAGATCTGCATGCAGTTCGAAATGGCTGAGAGAAGTTCTGGTAATACATTTTGAAGAAAATTTCAGCACTCTTTAGGTGACTATTTGATTCTTTGGGACTTTTAGAATAACAAAGTTGCTGTTATGCTAGTTAATATATAACACAAATGCTAATCCAAGGAAGGCAGAGGGAAAGAACATGAGTGAAACAAATAAAACACTGTAACCCAATAGTCTCAAAATAATTTCTGTGAAGCACAACTCAGAATTGTGTCTCAGTTTGTTCTGTTCAAACCTCATCCAGATCTTAGTGAATTTTAAAGATCATAAAAAATGTCTCACATGGAATTTAGGACACAAAATGGAATTTGAGACCTGCATTAAAACCTCATTGCATTTTGAGTGGGTTGAGAGACGTTTTGGTGATGTATTTTGACGAAGCTCTTTAGGTGACTATTGAGTTGCTTCCATTAATATGATTATGTTACTAAAATGTTATATTATGTTCTGGTACAGAATCCATAACAAAAATGTTCATCCAAGAGAAGGAAGGCAGAGGAAACAAAGAAAAGTAGAGCAAATAAAACACTAGAACTCAATAGTCACCTAAAATTGCTCAGATGTTTCCATACAAATGCAACACCAAAGCTTGTCTCAGTCTGCTCAAATCATCCAGATCTTAATGAAGGTCTCAGACAAATTGAAGAGCAATGCAAGTATGACTGAATGAACCACTCATTTATATATCCTGAACTACAGAGTTTTGACAGTATTGCTCATATGAGACTCAGATTACAGGCTATTTGAGCAATGTTAAAGGAAAGAGCTGATAAACAGGGGCTCAATGGTAATTCCCCTGAGCATTAGTTCACACTACAGATGAGATCTGAGGTGAAAATTATGAGTAAACATTGACAGGATTTAATCTATACTTGTAAGATGCCTGAAGTTGAGGCATGGGAACAAACCTTGTCACTGTTTAACCCTTTGAACACTAGACTTGTCTATTAGACCGGTTGCCTTGAAAATGTTATTATTTTCATGTTATATTTCATGTCCACTATTCAAGCTTACTTTAAGCAAGTTTTGCAATTGAGATGTATTTTAAATGACAAGCAAATTAAGCTGTCATTTCTATGTTTCTAATTCTGACTCACTTAAAGTAAGAATGACTAATTTCAGGAGACTTTAAGAGCCTGAATCACTCATTACTATTGCCAAAGTGTTTGCATACAATGGAATTTGACCTCCACATTTAACCCTTCCATGCAGTGAAACACACAGAACATGTGAATAAAGTGGTGGGCAGCCCTATCCATGGTGCCCAGGGAGCATTTGGGGGTTAGTTGCCTTGGTCAAGGGGATCAAACTGATGAGCTTCTGGTCACAAGACCGGAGCCCTAACCACCAAGCCATGGCTGAGAATCGATGAGTCAGAATCACTAATTTCAGGAGACATTAGAACTAGAATCATCCTTTTCAGAAAACTGTGATAGTCAGAAACATCCATTTCTGAAGACTCTGAAGATGAACATTGTTAACAAACACTTGGGCAGCCATGGCCTAGTGGTAAGGATCTGGTCAGAAGGACGCTGGTTCGATCCCCAGACAGGACATGACTGAAGTGCCCTTGAGCAAGGCACCTAACCCCCTAACTGCTCCCCGGTGGATAAGGGCTGCCCACCGCTTCGGTCGCAAATTCTCACAGCCTAGCGTGTTCACTAGTGTGTGTGTGTGCGTTTCACTGCACGAATGGGTTAAATGTGGAGGTCAAATTCCGTTGTGTGAAAAATCACATTGGCTAAATCTTAATCTTAGAACTCAATAGTCACCTAAACATCCCAGGTGTTTCTGTCAAAATACATAAGCAAAGCTTCAAACCTCATGTACATGTTAATGAAGGTCTCACAGACTAGCGAATAGATCTTTGGTTTAAATGAGAAAATAAATAAAACACTCATCCTATCTGTGAAACATGGTGGTGGTAGTATCATGGTTTGGGCCTGTTTTGCTGCATGGATGACTTGCCATCATTGATGTAATAATGAATTCTGAATTATATCAGAGAATTCTAAAAGAAAATGTCTGAACTTCTGTCTGTGAGTTGAATCTCAAGAGAAAGTGGGTCATGCAGCAAGACAATGAACTTCAGCACAGAAATAATTATATAAATATATATAGAATGTATGTATAAAGAATGGTTAAAGAACGATAAAGTTCTTGACCTCAAGCCAATAGAAATATTTTGGAAGGACCTGAAACAAGTAATTAATGTTTCCTCCAATTAATTTAATGATTCCTTCAAGCTGGTGTGCAGGACTGATGAACAGTTACTGTAAATGTTTAGTTATTGTAGTTTTATAGTTTTTACGGCACAGGGGGGGTCACACCAGATACTTAAAGCAGAGGCTCACATACTTTTGCTAATCACAGACATATTTTCTGTGGATAATTTTCCTCAATAAATCAATTACCAAGTCTAATATTTTGACTAATTTATTTGATTTGGTTCTACATTTAGGAATTGTGTGACAATTTCATGATCTTTTACATCAAATGTATATAGAAATATAGAAAGTTCTAACAAACCTCCAAGCACTGCTGTCTAAAATTTGACAGTTTACCTTTATTGAATTAATTTATGTACAAAAATAAACATGTAGAAACAATTTTGTAGATGCACTAGTAATAACACTATTTCCAGTAATTAGACACTCCTAATTAGTGAGTTCAGTGAATTGAAGGTCAATCATTGCTGATGCATTCAGCTTCTACATTCTCCACACTACATAAAGTAAAGGTGAAGTAAAAGCACTCACAGAACTTACAGGTTCCTCAATAAATGTTCCCACATAAAGGATCAATCATTAATTGTCTATAAGCTCCTGGAGGAACCTCAGCCTACATCACTGATTTCCATCAAGCACCATCTTAAATTCCTCTGAGAACCACCTTTTACAAAAGGTTCCTAGAAGCTCAATAATAGACTCTGCAATTAATGAGGAACCCCAAAGCTTAATTTGAGCATCCACTTATATTTAGAGTTCATAAATGAATTGATTAATAGTTTGGGAACCTATTGAGCAAGAACAAGGTCACCATGCCCAATAAAAAAGGGTTATTTTATTGATGCCATAGAAGTACCAGTTTTGCCACCTTAAATAACATTTTAAAAGGCTGGTACCTTAATGAAATATGACAGGAGTGAGTGTAAAGAACATTTTCAAGGCCTGAAGAACCTATATAGTATTTCACCAAGTTATGGTTCTCCCTAGAAACTTTCCTCCTATGAAATATGGACTCTTAAAGTCTCAGTCTGGCACCACAATAGATTCTCAAGTTGCCAAGTTGTAAAAAATACTCCAGCCCACTGTATGACAGAAAGCCACCCTCCAAAGGTAGCTTTCTACACTAGCCCAAAATCTAGAGAACAATCAGATAAGTTAGAAAAATTATGTTACTCTTAGCTTATATTAAATTTACTTTGTCATCATTTTTTTTATATTTTATCATTTTGATTGTATGTATTATTATTGTTGTTCTTATATTTACAGCATTTGGCAGACACTCTTATCCAGAGTGATATATAACAGTGCTTTGTTTCTATTAAGAGAATTATCTCAGCTAGTACAGACAGGTTAAAGTCCAAACTACTCTTCAGTTCAGACTCTGTTAGAACAAAACCATCACTAATACCTAGAAAGAGGGGAAGTTACACTCTTATACACAATATAAGCGCATTACAATGCATTATAATAAGTGTTTTAAAGTAGGGCTTGCTTAAGTGTTCAACAAAGAGTTGGGGTCTTCAGTCTGTGTTTGAAGACTGCAAAGAACTCTGCTGATCGAACAGTCAGTGGGAGTTAATTCCACCACTTTGGTGCTAGGACAGAGAAGAGTCTTGATGCTAGTCTTCCACATGTCTTGAAAGGTCAAGCCTAGCCATACTAGAAGCTTGCAGGGTTTGAGGTGCGATTTGAGACTTGACCATTGCCCTTAGGTAGAAAGGGCTGGTCCATTTCTTGCTTTATAGGCAAGCATCAGGATTTTGAATCTGATGCAAGCAGCTACAGGAAGCCAGTGAACACAGCAGTGGAGTGATAAGAGGGAACTTGGGCTGATTGAAGAGCAGCCGAGCAGCTGCATTTTGGATCAGCTGCAGAGGCCTGATGGCTCACATAGGAAGACCAGGCATGAGAGAGTTGCAGTAGTCAAGTCTTTAGATGATGAGAGACTGGACAAGCACCTGGGCAGCATCCTGGGTTAGAAAAAGTTGGTTCCATCGAGTGTTGAAGAGGTGGAACCTGCACAACCGAGTCAAGTTTGCGATGCACATAAGTAGAAAATGATAACTGATTGTCTAGGATCACACCAAGGCTTCTTACTTCTTGATATGAAATGAAGATGGAGTTCTCAAACAGGATAAAAAGTTCAACATGTAAACCAGTGATTCTGGGAATTAATAGAAGCTCAGTCTTGCTAGGGTTGAGTTTCAGGTGGTGGCTTATCATCCATGTAGAGATGTCAGCCAAAGATGCTGAGATGCGGCTGGATACCTGAGTGTCAGATGGAAGGAAGGAAAACATCAGTTCCACACAGAGTCAGCGATTCCGAGGTTGGAGAGGGTGGACAGGAGGAAATCATGTGGTAGTTCTGAAATATCATAATGTTAGACAGAGAAGAAAATACCTACATAATTGTAAGCTTTTCTAGTGATTTAAACACAATACCTTTAATTGATCTCTGTTCTAATCTATATTTTCCACTGAAAATTCTAATATTAAAACTTTTATTAGAGCACTTGCAAATAATTCATCCCAACAGAACCGATTTGAGAAACAGATTTGCCTACAATCTGAACACAGCCTATAAAGAATCAGACTAATCCGCTTAAAGGTACCAAAAGTGGTTCTTTTCTGGCACCACTTAAAGAAACTTTTGTGGCATCTTTATTAGTAAGAGTGTATAGGGGTATAAAGCCCAGCACTGTGCTGTGGAGAAGTGGAACTGCCTTCTGGGATGGAGCTCCATCCAGTACCGTTGGGATAAGTGTTCAGAAGTAATCATCCAACATCAGTGACCTTACTAATGGTCCTCACAGCAATGTTCTGCTGTTCCCTGAAGAGTAGAAGCAGTAAAGGAGGACAAACTCACTATTAATACCCTTGACAGAGAAGAAACGCTGGATCAGCAGGTGGACAGGGGTGGACTTTTGGACAGAGAGTATAAAGAGTTTCATGTGCCAAGGACAGTCCACGTTTGTCTAGGTTAGCAATGTTGAGCTTTTTAAACTACAAAGGATCTCTTTAGAGAGGGACCTTAAAGGACAGTCATCTAAATTCAGCACCATGTACAGCACTCGTCCTTTACTGCAGTTTGTTTCAATTGTCTCTGCTCTTCTTGGATCCAGCAGTGAATTGACATTAAGTCCAGCAACTCAGGAAAAATAAGACCTCATCTAATCACCAATGGCAACCGAACAGTCTCAAGGCCAGTATTTCCAACCAGAAAAAAGACATTTACAGTGTCATGCAAAAGTTTGGGTTTTCATGATTTATAAAAGTCAGACCAAGATGAATCATTTCAGAACTTTTTCCACCTTTACTGTGACCTATAGTCTGTACAATTCCATTGAAAAACATTGAAGTTATATAGATATGCAGTGTTCAGAATTGTGTTAAAAAGTAATTAATTAATTAATGTTCTATTAGCAGTTTCTTAATATTTAATCAGTTGTACCTTACAGCAAAAGCCATGGTTTACATAGAGCTTATAAAGCATCAAAAGGATCTCACTGTTGAAAGGCATCAGTTACAAGAAGGGCTCAAAACATTCCCAAGGCATTAGATATGCCATGGAACATGGTGAGGATGGTCATCAATAAGTGGACATAATTTGGCACAACAGTGACATTACCAAGTTTGGTGAAAAGCCAACACCGTGCATCATGAAAATGACACCAGATCCACAGTGAAGCATGGTGGAGGTAGCATTAAGATTTAGGGCTATTTTTTCTGCAGCTGGAACTGAAGCTTTAGTCAAGGTGGAGAGAATTATGAATAGTTTCAAATATCAGTCAATTTTGTTACAAAACCTTCAGATCTCTGCTTAAAAACTAAAGATGAAGAGGAATTTCACTTTTCAGCATAACAATGACCCAAAGCATACCTCCACATTGACAAAAAATACATTCACCAAAAGAAGATCAAAGTTTTGGAATGGCCCAGCCAGAACCCAGAACTGAATCCAATTGAAAATCTGAGGGTTGACCTGAAGAGCGCTGTTCACAGGATATTCCCTCACAATCTGACAGATGTGAAGTGCCTTTGCAAGGAAGAGTGGGCAAAGATGGCCAGGTCTAGATGTGCCATATTCATAGACTCCTACCCAAAACGTCCAAGTGCTGTCATAAATGTAAAGTATTAGTTTAAGGGTGTCCATATTTTTATGCAATCACATTATTTTAATTCTTTATTGTCATTTTGCACCCTTACAAGATTTTTCTGTTTTTCAATAGAATGATACAGATCATAGGTCACATTAAAGATGGGGAAAAAAAGTTCAGAAATTATTTTTTTTGGTCAGATTTTTTTAATAACAAAAAACGGGGTATTTTAACAGGCCTGCTCAAACTATTGCATGCCACTGTACTTTAATAAACAGATTACAAGAAATGTTCAGAAGTACCTGAAGACCATTGAAAACATGGTATTTTGTACATTAATATCCACAACAAGTGGTTCTGCAACCTAATCCTTTTATGGTCACATTGTCCAAATGTCTAAGGCTAACATTTCTGACCACCACTACAATTCAAAAGTCATCTATATAGTTCAAAGTTCCCCAGGTTGAGTAATGTAAGCTGCAAGCTAACCCTGTGAGCTATTCTTTGGACAATCACGTTGTGTAAGTTGAGACTAATGCTAACTCAATAATCACCTAAAAAACACAGTCACACAAATCCACAAATGGTTGAGTAACATAAGCTGTGTGGGTAGTGTTGCTACTGAACAAAAGAAGTCAGTAGTCACCTAAAAGTGTGAAAAGATGTTCCTATTTTTGTTGGCTTGTCTCCCCCCCAAAAAAAATCTAATAGCAGAGCAGACAGGCAGAAGTCTTGTTTTGGTTAACAGAAGAGTCTGTGTGCTGCTATATACTAACCACTTACACTACATGCTCACCTAGTTTTAGAGAGTACTGATGTGTAAAACGCCACAAGTAGATACTGTCAAGTCCACCACATCACCACAAAGGTCCTTCTAAGGCCTAACGTGGGGCAGGGGTGGAGTTAAAGGACATGAATTATATCCAGTGACCTAGTTTTTCTGAGCATCTCTCACTGTAGTAGACTGCTATATTATTGTTTATCGCACAAGGTTACATAAATCCAAAATGTCAATGTCAACATGCTATTGTAAGATTTTAACAGTTTTCACAGGGGATGGTCTGTTTCAACAGGAAAGGCTCATTTCACAATGCATGGTGAATTTGGTAAGGACCTAGTAATAGCTCTTCAAAGGGTTTGCTATGTTTCTGAACGACGTTCAGCTTACTTTACATTTGAGAAAATATGCATTGTGTATGTATGCCTGTTGATTTGTCAACTTTAGTTTCCTAAAACAATAATTTATGTCATTTGTAATAAAAAAAGCTCCAAGACAGAAATATTATGGATGCTCGGAGTAAAAAATGTACCTCATTTGCGATCTCAGTATTGCAATTCTACAGCTAATGCTACTTGTTTTAATGATCATATTGTTAAACATTATTTCTTCAAGAAACTGATGTGGATAATTAAACTGACCTATACAGACAGAAAACTGTGCTTAACTGTGATATGAGGTGAACATCCCCTTTAATGTTTAGTTGTAAGACAATAGCAGCCTTTTCTTATTCATTGTTGACATTTGCTGTACAAATGCATTATTAACTGAATTGCTGATTGGACAACACCGCCAAAAGAAAATCGGCCCTCAAATTAACCCCTTAGACTTCATGTCTGGTGTTTACTTATTCTTTCTAGGTTTATTATTCAATAGTATGACAGTGCAAGAGCAGGTTTGGGGGCTTATATTAGTTATGCTACAGCCCAAGTTAGACTGTTGAGTTGTGTTATGAATTTAGCAGTTAGATTTTATTATGTTCTGTTTTCTTCTCTCTCTCTTCCCCCACTCGCTGTTTGTATATATGTGCATGTATACACTGTATATACATATACTACTCACTCACTTTTTCTCTTCTTTTCCTTACTCACCTGACCCCAGTCTTTCTCTGCATTTTCACCTTCTCTCCTTCTCTAACACACACACACACACACACACACACACACACACACACACACACCTATACACACACACACACACACACACACACATCCATCCACCCATTCTATTCTCACTATCTAGCTCATGTTCTTCCTCTGTTTCTCATTCTTTCTCTCTCTATGTACCTCTTTCTCTTTTATTTCTCTCTATATATCTAACTATATCTGGCTCTCTTATTCTTGCCATCTCTCTATTTCGTTTTCTCCATCTAACTCAATCTCTCATTATCTTTCTCTTTCTCTCTCCAGCTTTCTTGCCTCCTCTGCTTTTCTCTCTCTCTTCTCTATGTGCCTGCCCCCCATCACCCTCCCCAATCCCTAAACTGCATCCTAGGCGCCTCCCTCTCCTCCCTCCTCTCTCTCTCCCTCTCTTTCGCTCTCTGTGCTCTCTGCGCTGTTAGGACGCTCAGTCAGTCTGTCTGTCTGTGTGTGTTTGTTACTGGATCTCTCTCTCCTTCTTTTCTCCCTCACTCAGTCTCTCTCTCTCTCTCTTCGCTCCTCTCCTCCTCGATGCTGTCCGCCTCTCCTCCCCCTCGAGCATGAGCGGGGCTGTCCGTCCATCTGCAGTCCAGCATCAGCAGCAGCATCAGCCTCATCAGCATCACCATCAGCAACCGAGAAGCAGCGCGAGACAGCCGCGCGAGCCGTGGATACGCGTCCTCTCGGCCAGTCCGGCAGCAGTGACAGAGCGGGCGGCGCGCGCCCTGCCCACGCGAGGCGATCACTTTTAGGTGAGTTCCCTGTTTATTCTCCCGGTTGTGTCTGTTACGCGCGATCATTACGCACTTTACGCAAAGCCAGAGCTCCCCCAGAGCAGCAGCATCACCTTGAGGAGCCAGCAGGACCACCGGAGCACGCATCGTGGTCTAAACTAGGTTCCCAGTGCAGCACAGGAGGAGAAGGAGGTGCTGCAGAGTGTGGACGTAGCTACACACGAGGTTCTACCACGGAGAACAAACTGCAGTGGAGACGTGTCTCCAAACCCAAACGCATGGCCAACTTCTGCACAACACGGCAATGTACTTATCTTCTCAAAAGCCCCTCAAACTTCCAGCAAGCAGCTGAGAGCCAGAACATGGTCCCAGGCCCGGTTCTGTTGCTGCACAGAACGTCTACACCTAGAAGGGGTGATGCAGCTTTAATAGTCAGCGATTAAAATGATGATCCAGGCTGCAAAAGCACAAGAGCATAGAGGTTTTTCCCCCTTCTCGGTGGCTTTCAGGTCGACTGCAGCCTCAGACGTTTCCCAGTGGCGACCTGCAGGGGGAGCTCGCGCACTTTTGCGTCACTTTTGACTTTGAAGGCAAAGTATGCGGCTTTGTGCTCGCTGACCACTTTTACATGCTGAAGCATGAACCTTACAAAAAAGAAAAGAAAAAAAAAAGACAAAAAAGAGACCATAAACATGTAGTTTTATGATAGTACACTACATTACTACACTAATAAAACTAGTTTTATAATTTTAACGCAGTTCGATGTATTATGGTAAAAGTAGTTATTTTACTGTAATGTTAGTACCAACAAAAACAGGGTTCCACCATTTTACCATGCTAATAACATTGTATACCATGGTATGTGTACCTTTATAAAAAGTACCATGGTACTACAATGGTAACTAGTTTGAGCATGCTAATGCAATTAGTTTTACTACGGTAAAATAGTTGTATTGCTGTAGTAGTGCCATTGTGGTACTTCCAAAAAACATAGTTCTACTATTGTACCATGCTAATGACATTGGATACCATACAACCATGGTATTACCATGGTATTTATATCTTTACCAAAAAGTACCATGGTAATACTACACTAATACAACCAGTTTAACATTAGTAATGCAATTAGCTTGATTATGGTAAGTGTATTAGTGTAGTACCATCATGCAACCATGGTATTTCCATGATATTTGTGCCTGTAAAAAGGTACCGTGGTAATACTACAAAAACAATGAACCATGTGTTTTGAACTATGCCACTAGTTTACATAGTAATACAGTGAGTTTTATTATGGTAAATGTAGATGTACTACTGTAATATTAGCTTTGTTGTACCCTCAAAAACATGGTTCTACTATTTTACCATTTGATACCATCATGCAACCATTACCATAACCTTAATAACTTTACATTTTACCATCTACCATAACAACAGATACCATCATACAACCACAGTGGTACCATGGTATGATGGTATTATCATGGAACCATGTTTTTGGATACTGGTAATTCTAAATGAATACAACTAGCTTTACCATGGTAATGCAATTAGCTTTATTAAGGTAAAGGTTGTATTATGTTAGTGCTACTATTGTAATGCTAATAACATCGGATACCAGCATACAACTATGGTAGTAGTGTATCATGGTATATGTACAAAAATACCACTGTAATACCATTACAGTACCATTGTGCTATCAATACAACTCACTTTAATACAACTGCTTTTTCCATGGTAAAACTATTTGTGTTACTGTTGTATTACAATTGTAGTGCCATCATGGTAGTGTCCAAAAAATGTGTACCATTGTATGTGTACCTTTACAAAAATGTACCATGGTAATGCCATAGCCATGTATTTTTGGACACTAGTAATACTACACTAATACAACTAGTTTTACTGTGGTAATGCAATTTGTTTTTTAGGATAAAACTGGAGTAGCTGTATTACTGTATTTTTACCGTTGTAGTACTACTAGTAATACTATCAGATACTATCATCATGGAACCACAGTAGTTCTACAGTATGTGTACCTTTACAGAAGCAACTATCATAGTAATATAATAAACATACTCTGGTAGAAATATATTTTTGGACATTACTATTGTGGTAGTCCCATTTTACTGCAATGGTAATACTACAGTAATACAACTTATTTTTTGATATTAATACAACTATCATAGTGTCCTGAAAACCATCATTCTACCATGATTCTACCATAGTTTAACTGTGGTGATACCATCAGATACCCTGATGCCACCAGACTAGTACCACTGTATGTGTGCAAAATAATTAACAATACAATGGTCTTTTTATGTGATGCTATCAAATTCCATGCTATATTTGAATGTGTCATTGTAATACTATCTGACACAACCATGGAAGTACTGTAGTTTATTTTTTTTAGGATTGCTAATGTGCAGTAGTGAGTGTCCACCAGCTGCACTAGTGTTTCTTCTCCATCAACTGCTGTTGAACATTAACAAGTTCAGGTCCTGATGCTGGATGATTAGTTCCGAAAAGCCCAACTTATCCCAAAGATTGGATGGAGCTCGGCTGCCCAATGCTGGGCTTTATGCAGTTCTAGCTGATGGTTGGCATTGGGTATGGTGACCATAGGCTCATTTGTGGCTACTCTGGATTGTACCATTGTATTGATTAGTGGATGCTTAAAGCAGTCTTGCTGTTTCTCAGCACGCCACAATGGTGAACCTCCAGGATTGCTTTTTGGCAGAAGGTGTTTTTTTGAGACTTCAGGAGCCCAGACCTTTATGATGTAACCCAGTGATGTAGTTTGAGGACTCTTATGAATGCCTTTGTATGGCAACCCTGAGCTTTATACCCCTCCAGGTGACCTTGGCATTGGACATGGGCTGTCTCATTCCATTGGTCATTGCTTTACTTTAGAGATCATGCAAGCTGTACTTTATACGGATTGTCTGAATATTTTTACATATATAATATATAAAAGCCCTCAGTCAACACAGCAGACTTTATGGCTGCATTTCTAAAGGGTGGACAGTAGGTTTGCTCAAAACATACAATGAAGAACATTGTGTATGCTGTATTAGTTCATCAAGAGCTCTTCTTAATGGTTAGTGCTGTCAGTAAAGTGTATCATGACTCAGTTTATCACAAAAATAGTACAATTGTTGTCATATTTAAAGCCCCTACTCATTAAGGTCAAGCCATTCATGAAGAGGATGCTAATATCAGTGACCTTTACTCAGCACTGCAGCACGTGCTAACTCTCCACCACACTTTGCACTTTACACTTCTCTCACCACAGCACCACCCACCAGCTCACCTTCACAATCCAGCCTACACGGCAGCCGAAAAATGCCAGCAGTAGCTCAAGGCGAACACCTGCCTCTCTCCCTGTCACTGACCCCATACAAACAAGCCAGTGAAAGAGCCTGTGTGTGTGTGTGTGTGTGTGTGTTGGAGTGAGGTGTGGGGGTAGATCTACTCCAGTTGTCTGGTAGACTGACTGATACCTGCTACTGGCATGATTTACAAACATAAAGACAGAAGTACAGCCATTCAGATGAAATGAACCAGAGACAAACTGGGCTCTCTCTCTCTCTCTCTCTCTCTCTCTCTCTCTCTCTCTCTCTCTCTCTCTCTCTCTC
>BRDA01013501.1:36832-56114 GCA_036984385.1 Crenuchus spilurus | reverse complement strand
ACCGAGCCTTGGGGCACTCCGGTGGACAATGAGTGCGAAGAGGACAGCTGTCCTAGCCATGACACTTTAAATGAACGCTCAGCGGGGTAGGATCTAAACCATGATAGTGGTGTATCCGAGATACCCATGTTTGAAAGCATTGATAATAGGAGGTCGTACAGAGCAAAAGTAGCTAAAGGCTGACTTATTCTTTAAAAAGTCAGTTTCCAGTGAAGTAAACATTATCAAAGTGCTTCCTGTATGTGCTCCTGTACATCTAGTACTTTGAGCAAATAACAGAACATGTAAACAGACAATGGAAATGAAATGTTCAGTCACACTCACGTATGGCTCAAAGGTCCTGCTGGACACTTTGGCGAGTTGGATGGTGAGACTTTCTAACTTCAATAAACATTTTTGGCAGAACTTCTCAGAACATGTTCATAATTTAACAGAACAAGTAATTCCGACTAGATTACTGTATTTTCGGTCAATCCTTTTTAGCAGCCTTGTTCCACAGATGAGATGGAACCACTGGTTTAGTAATGTCACCCCACTTCTCATTTTTTCTCATATAAAGCACATCACAGGTATGACCTTTGTAACGTGGTTTGTTTCTGAGCTTGAGGAAAGCTTCGCTTCACAGTCTGTGCTGCAGTTCGTAGTTTCACACACTTCACTTACTGCTCTTTATGACGCTGTTGTAAACGGTAGAAAAGATTAGCGGTGCTCGAACCTTTTTGTCCTGACTTGAACACGTTACTCTGCTGCTCGTCTGACACTCTGAATCCAAAACATCTCCAAATAATTGAACCATTATTTTTCTTTTTACTTAACAACTCCTCTGTGTTCGCTTCTTTCACGTCTGTCTCCATGCCATCCCTGCCTACCTCAGGTGTGAAGCGGTGGGGGAGGGGGGAGTTTTTGCAAGGGAGAGAGGAGGGGCGGGGTGAGTCTGTGAAGAGGCAAAATGGAGGATCTACAAGTGTAATTACGACGCAACATAAACTATATCGATATAAACGATATTGCCTCATCTTATATCTCATATAAACATATATTGATATTTTTTAAATATCGATATATGGCCCAGTCCTGTTTTGAAGTATATTTGACTCTGTTTACATCTCAGAATTATATCCAGAGTGGGATTATCCACATTAACATACAAGTGTGAACACACCCAAGACTCACTTAAAACAGATTCACTTAAACCACTTATGAAGAGTCTGAGACAAGTTTTTAGCCAGATGTTAAAGTAATGTAAATGAATTCATTTCTCCAAGCCACATTCAGCAACCAAAACCCCACCTAATACTGCCAAAACGTCACCCAATACTACCAAAACACTACCCAATACAGTCAAAATCTCACCTAGTATTAGTGTGTTAGTTTAAGGCTAAACTCTGCAGGATGGTAAATCTCCAGGACCAGGACTGGAAAGCGATGTTCTAACTGGAGATCTATACATATTCAGTACAGAGTAGTGATGAACAGCCCTGGTCCTGGAGGGCTGGTTTCCAGCAGACTATAGTAGTTTGCCTCCTTTAACACAACCGATAAACCTGGCCATTAATACATGACTGTAAATTATCAAGCTGTGCTGGACATCGGTCCTCCAGGACCAAAGGTGTGCACCCCTGGTATAGAGCAATCCATATAGCTCCAGTGCTAACATAAATCTAGAATTTTAGTTATAATATTCTGGACAAAACAATAGAAAGCAAACAACAAAATTCTGTTAGATGTTCTAGCACTTCATACCAACCAGATATCAAAGTTTAGTTGAGATACATGATTGGCTGAAGACTTCTGTTAAGCTTTGATGTTTCTACAGAATTTGTTCTCTACCTGAGTCATTTTTTCATTGAGATAGTATAACTTTTACTGGAGTATTTCACTGGGCTAGTCTACGCATCCTTGCACAGTATTTATGATTTCCAATCGGCAGTAAAGTCCTCTATTGTCCCTGTATTGAACAATGGCTAGTGTCTATCTTTTGTGAAGCGTATCACTATACTTGGCAAGTCATAACTTCAACACAGGCCCTTAAGTTAATGGGATAAGAAGAGCAGTGTAGAGGAAAAGCCGCAGACACAAAGCAGCCCGCCTCGCTGGGCTTTGTCTCCGAGCATCTGCAGTGCATTAAAGGATAAAAATCGTGACTGGGCATCTGACTGGCATAATGGTTTTAATCTCTGAACCGAGAAGGCCTGTTCTACCTTGCATGCAGGATTAGCCAATGCCAGGTGTGGGGTAATGTTAGTAATGTGCTGCCTTGTCACTGCCGTTTGTTTGTTTGCAATTAACGAGACAAGACGTTAAAAAGCCAAATGCTAATCAGTGCTGGGGCATCGTTCTTGGTCTGATTTGAACAGAACTATGATAAAAAAATATTTGCTGTATTCAAATGTGCGTATGATTTCTAAATGAATGTAATGGACTAGGTTATTCAGAAAGTGTAAAGGAAAGGAGAATACACATAAAGTGAGTTCAAAATGTACTTGAGATATCAAAGTGATTATGGACAGACTTGCAGAAGACACAATAATCTGTATGTTTGTGGAATACCATGTCTTGCGCTAGTCATCCCAACCATACTCAATGATAAAGCAAATATGGGCCTTCATTTACCCTCTATTGTGCTCCATGTGGTGGAGTACTGGTGTGTATTTGACCAGGGGACCTCAGTAATTAAGGCGCCACCTCAGGCTCCAACACCTAGTTAATGCTGGTCAATACATTTATATCAGAAATATGTGGATATTGTAAACACTGTGTCCACTCACTGTCCACTCTATTTGACACACCTGCCTTGTTGGTCCATTTTGTAGATGTAAAGTCAGTTATAATGGGTAGGGTTTTGGTTGTATTAGATGGAGATTTGGTTGGACTGGGCTGAGTGTTCATTATATTAGGTTGGGATTTGGTTGTACTAGGTGAGGTTTTGGTTGTATTGGTGTGATTGTGATTGTTTTGGGCAATTTTTTAATGCATTGGATGAAATTGTAGTTGCACTGGTCATGGTTCTTGTGCTGGATTAGGTTTTGAATGCATTGTGTTAGCTTTTAGTTGTTGAATGTGACTTGTAATGTGTCTTAGATCATCTCCTGAAGTGGTTTGAATTAATCTGTTTTAAATTAGTCTTGGTAGTGTTTATACTTGTATGTTTATGTGGAAAATCTCTGCAGGTAATGTCATGATCCTCAAGATGCATGAAATGACCAGCTGTAAATGGAGTCTTTTGAGTTCACTGTACAGTGTGACACAGTTGGAGGCAAATGTGTGATGATTGTAGTTATGTAGTAATCATGATGCTCCCATTAGCCTTGTCACTCCAGTGTTAAATTAAAGAAAAACACTTCAGACACAGAACATGTCTTGTGTAATAGATCACACTGATGGATTTTAACTCCACTCCTGATGCATTGAAAGGATTAGAATACAGATTAAATCTTTTTAATGTAAATTAAATACAACTTAAAGATCCTGTACTAAATAACCTCTAAAGAGTCTCTTTTTAAGGATTTTTAAGTTCAGCACTTCAGTGAAGGTACGTATGTCTCGTTAGCAGTAGTGTACACACTGAATACTCACACATCGCTCTCAGAAGATGAAGTGACATTAGAAAAACAAAACCTCACAGCTGGAGTTGAATACCACTCCTTCCACAGCCTCTAATTAGCACTTCATCTTAAGCTCTGGGTTCACTACACAACTTCTAAAGTCAGGTTATAAAAGACTACTCTAAATCTGAAACGTCCAATCACAGACATCGGGAAAAAGTACAGAGAGATTACTCTGAAATTTCAAAGTGTCTAAATCTTACACCTTACTTTCTCATTTAATTTCATTTTTGTATTGTTATTATTTATATTTTATTATTATTATTATTATTATTATTATTATTATTATTATTATTATTATTACATCCATCCATCTTCCTAACCACTTAACCCTGGTCAGGATCACAGTGAGTTCCTATACCCCTTCATTGGTTGCTAACCAAACTCAGGACAGAATTTGAAACCATCACTGGGCACCTACACAGACATACACACACTCATACCAGGACAATCTAGTGTAACCAGTTCACCTCAATGCTTTTGGATGGAAACCAGTTATTATTATTGTTATTATTTTTATTATTATTATTATTAAATATAATGTAAGACAGAATCAAATACGTACCTAATTGTACATATATATATTTTAAAACATAATATCGCCTTTTCCTTCCTCTCTGCTCTGATGTATATATTCAGACAAGCTCTTCACTCTCAGCTCACTCTCAGTGAACCTGTTTTACTCCTCACATTTTAACACCCCATTTATACACTCATTAGACAATTTGCTCCTTTTCTACTCTGCTATTGTAAGGCCTTTTTGGTCAATTTTGAACGCAGCCCAAAAACCCTACACTCTACCACCTCTGAAATTTGACATGAATTTTCAGAATAGCTCAGTTTGGCAGAAAAAAACATGAACCTGGCAACTCTTCTACCCTTAACTAAACTGAGTTGAACAGTTGCTACTAAGAAGAATCAGTGATGTTACATTGGCAGCTAGTAATGCTAATAAAGCTTGTTTTATATAGTACAAAGCTTGTACTATTATAAAAAACAATTAGCTTGTTATTCATTGTGCTCCTGTTGAGCATGTGCTCCTTGTTTATACTTTCACATTTCTCTTACAACCAAATCATTTTGGTAATGTTTAGGTTTTGCCATGGTGCATTTCAAAATATAATATTTGACACTACATTGCAATTATACAGTATTAGGCATTTTCTACATATACTTTAATACTTTTAGAATTATGATTTTACACCACTTAGTTATAATATAGCCCAGTATGTTAAAAGCTCTATTGTATATTTTGTGTGTAGACCTACTTTCTTTTACCTGTATGTAATGTCTTAATAGTCTAATTAGTGAATAATTAGTGACAGTCTTTCTCAGGAGGCCTACCAGCTACAGTGTAGCATCAAGTTTTGATGAGGCACAGCTCACTCAACCGGGGATTCATTCAGTCAGATTAGTGTCGGTTTTTTACCTCTTGGCTGCACTTTTTGTTGAAAATGTCAAATAATGTCTATTATCGTATCTCCAAAAAATGAAAAAATTAATTTGATTCATATATTCATTACACATAAGTGACATATTTCATTTTTCAAACAAAGCTTTTTTGTTTGTTTGTTTTAATGTTGATACTGTTTTAATCCTCTGGAGTCGGTGTTTCCACCAGCTGGGATAAAACCAAAATTCCGCAAAAACACTTATATAACCCGGCAAGATAAAAAAAAAAATCCTAGAAAAACAAACAAAACTAACCATACCCTGGAAACCTTAAAGGGTCTAATTTTCAAATATATATATATATAGCTTCAATCAAAATATAGTTTTACATATTTGTGAGAGGAGCTTAAATAAGCAGAGACATGATTTTCAGAGCGAGTTAGATTTGTAATTCTGGACATTCCATTTGTGGATTACTGGCCATTAAATGTGTAGAATGTGCAAAAACTCCCCATCAAACAAACAAGCTCTTACCTGAGCAAAGATCTCTCAGATTGTGTGTTCACACCTATTTCATAAATATTTAATCTAGGAAACACTTAATGAGGGAAAACACAGTATCAAATTACATTTGTGAAGCTTTAGAAATAAAACCACATACAATTTCTAAAACTGTACTGACCAGTGTGTAGCCAACACAAGGCAATTTACTCAAATTCCAGTTTATAATATTCAAATAATTAGAGATTCTGGATTTCTGATTTTCATGAGCTATAAGCCATACTGATCTACATACAGAAGACTCACATCATGTGTAATGAATATAAACATATGACAGTTAACATTTGATAATTAGATGATGAATAAAAAGGAGCCTTTTCACAATATGCACATTCATAAACTATTTCAAGAAGTTTAAGGTACAACCTACTTAAATGTGGAATGTTCTATGACCCGAGGATCGTGAGTCCGAATCCTTTCGATGGTGTTTGCCATCAACAGCCGGGGCCCAAGATAGCAAAAATTGGCAGTGCTCTCTCTGGGCGGGTAGATGGCGCTCTCAGTCTCCCTATCACTTTCACACTGCAATGTCCGCTGGCTCAGGCGTCTACTGATTGGTCCAATTGGAGCTGGGGACCCTGTGTGCCTTCCTCTGAGCGCTTTAGGCTCTCCAGTGACGGTGTATCAGTGGTGGTTCAAAAAGAGGCAGTGGCTGCATCACACGCAACGGAGGAGGCTTGTGCTTGCCTGCACCCTCCTAGAGTCAGGGACATTGCAAAGTGATAGGGAGAGGCCTAACGGACGGGATGGGTTAATTGGCTACCACTACATTGGGAAGGGGATAAAAATTGGCAAAAACCTAGAAATAAATATATATAAAAAAATGTTGAATGTTCTCTGCATTGCATGGCATATTGGTCACAGGCTTGGTGATTTTGCTAGGATCAAAATTATGACACAGCTACATCCTTGTTGTTTGGCTTAATTGAAGCCCTCTTTGTTCTTAGACCATCCAAAGCAGACTATTAAATCAAGAAGCAGTGGACTCATCAACAAACCCCTCTAGTACGGCACATGGACACAGTTCCAACTAGCGGCCACAGGAGACAGCAGAAAATAGGTTAAACATTTTTTTTTAAGCAAATGCCAACTTTGGCCCATCAGCTGGCTGTGTGTGTGTGAGAGAGAGACTGTGTGAGTGTGTGCTTCATCTGCTTTTAATAGAGGTGCCAGTAACAAAGTGCCCACCCGCCCGGCTGTCCCATTTACAGTTATTGTCAAGAAATGTGGCATGTTACAATTTCCCACCGCTGACACTCGGGTGGCATCCATCAACTTTAATGTGTCTCGCTGTGCCTGAGTGTGTGTGTGTGTGTGTCTTTGTGAGGTTAGGCATGATTTGTCAGAACAGAATTCAAAATATTAGTCTTATATTCCCCTGTCTCTTTGCTTAGCAAAGCTCTGCATATTTGACTGACAAGCTCTAGCAAATAGAGAACCAGCGCTTGCACTTCTTCTTTCTGCTTTCAGCATAGAAAAAAAAACACTCCTTTGATTCTCCCTGAGCCGAGAATGGCGTGATAGACTTCATCTGAGTTTTGCGTGTTTGATTTGCCGAGGGAAAGATTTAGACGCGTCTTTCTCTTCTCTCCCTATTTCCCCGCCACCTTCTCCCTTTACTGTCTTTATGCCTTTTCCTCTACCCCTTCTCTTTCCCTGTGCGTTTAATCCCCCCCTTCACTTCTCCTCCATTCTTTCATCTGCTTGTTTTTTTCTGTCTCTGCCTTGTCTGTCTCCTCTTCTCCATTCTGTCCTCTAGCTTTCTCTTTTCTCTCTCTTCTCTTTCTTGGAGCTCCTCATCCTGTTGGTGGACTGGCACATGGGCCGCCGGGGCTTGTTTGTCACATATCAATGGTGTACTCTTACGTTTCCTTGCTCAGAGCTTGGCAGTGTGGCGCTTGAGGGACAGTGTTTGAGCATTTGGACGAGTCGCCCTGACACATGTAAGCGCGCCTTTACTGTGACGGTCAAAAGTCTGGAAATGCTTCTCTTGAAAGTGGGAATGCTCACTGAATCACTGACTCCTGCAGACATTTTCGTAGAATCTTTAACTCTTAGATTCATAGTGGATACTAAATAATTCATAGTAGACACTGAACAAATCATAGGACATACTGAACAATTCATAGTGGATACTGAACAGTTCGTATTGGATACTGAATAATTCATAGTGAGTACTGAACAATTCATAGTGGATACTGAACAATTCATAGTGAATACCAAACAAATCATAGTGGATAATGAACAATTCATAGCACATACTAAGCAATTCATAGTGGATACTGAACAACTCATAGTGAATACCAAACAATCATAGTGGATACTGAACAATTTTACTGGCTATTGAACTATTCATATTGAATACTGAACATTTCATAGTGGATAATGTATAATGAATTGTACTTACTGAAAAGCTAATAGTGAATATTGAAATACGTATTTATAGTAGACACTGTATTATTGATTGTGGATACCGCATAATTCATAGTGGACACTATTATTGGTTATTGTATCATTTGTAGTGGCTACTGAATAATTTGTATTTACTGAACAATTCATAGTGGACGCTGAAAAATGAGTAGTGATTAGTTTGATGAATAGTATAATGTATCATGGATACTGTATAATTCCTAGTGTATACTGAATAATGCAATATTATTACTGAGCAATTTATAGTGAATAATTCATATTTATAGTGAATACTCAGTAATTCAAAATAGGTACTGTACAATTCACAGTGGATACTGAATTTATAATAGGTATGGAAAAAGTCACAGTGGATACTGTATAAATCATAATGGATACTGAATAATTATTTAGTAAATCTGTGTGATTCATAGTAGGGATTGAATAAATATAGTCTTAAATTATAAACTGAATAATATCTGAATAATTAACATAAAACATGTTTGCTATCAAAACATTTGATATTTGATTTTGCTTT
This sequence comes from Crenuchus spilurus, assembly GCA_036984385.1. Classification (NCBI taxonomy): domain Eukaryota; kingdom Metazoa; phylum Chordata; class Actinopteri; order Characiformes; family Crenuchidae; genus Crenuchus; species Crenuchus spilurus. The sequence goes on along the minus strand of BRDA01013501.1, from coordinate 47,612 downwards.
GCATTTAAGACAAACTTTTTATATCCTAAACATTTTATGTATATCTTATCTTCAGTTTCATGATTTGTAAAGAATCTTCTTGGTATGAAGAACATGTTTGTATGTATGTACTTTGAGCATGTATGGTGATTTGACTTGCTTAAACTCATATTGAAGCTCTTTTGGTCCAAAGGTGGTTTAAACACATAGAAAGTTTTAAGTGCTGACATCATAACGACGGCTTTATTTAAAAGCTAGCTTTCATTAATACTGTCATATTTACACATATGGCAAAGCAGTGAAGAAGCTGGTTTATAATTTCGAAATCAAGTTGTCTTTAAACATTTCTTTGAACATTTACTTGCGCTTTTACATCATGAAAGCGGGGTGCTGTGGGGGACATTAAGCATGTGTTGGGGACGTGGCTCCTGGCAGCGTAACACAGGGCTGATTGTGTCTTGCTGTCTTCGTCCTGTCTCCTCTAAAAGAAGGAAGAATCAAATTCAGCCATCAATGCAGGGTATCGCCTTGCTTGTGACAAGACAATTAAACTGTGCATCAATACAGAGCGGAATGTGCTGCACTTCTCATTAAAAATTTAATCAGAAAATCTGCAATCACATCTGTCTGACATCTGCACTACTGTCAGAGGAGCCGAGGAGCCTCATCCATCAAACGGCCGTAATCAGAACCAAAGTTTTGGGTTTTCCATTTATACGTCAGAACAGGAACTCGTGGCTTTCACACGTTTGTGCTCATCCTGGCACTGGTTCTTTGGTTCAAATCCAATCTTTTATCAATTAGTTCAGTTTCTGCTTTGTGGTTATTCCACAATAGAGTAATAAAAAAAGTTCTCACAGACTCAATATGCATGTAAACAACAAGATGTATAACAGCTATGAGTTGTATCTTTATACTATACAAATACTTATACTTTTGAAGTGGAGAAGTACTATTTTCTAATTGGCTGGCAGGTGTGTATGTATTCTATATCAGTTCTTTGGAAACTTTGGTAAATATAACAGCAAACTAGCAAACTAGGCTACTCTAGCTGATGTAATTCATTGTTCAGGACTAAAGAAAGTAGATCCTATCATAAGAAAAAACTTGGCATCTTTTTAGATTACTCTTTATACAAAATGCACAAAAAAGCCTAAATCTTTTAACCAGGGTATTGGGGTGGGATACTGGCCTTTGTGATGTTCCAAATACTAAATAAATGGACAAGCTAGAGGCAAAGTACTCTATGACATGATGAGAAGTGGAGTTTCTATCATCAAGTCCAATAAATTTGAATCAAACTGTCAGCAGTCAACACAAAAATGCTTAAATGTGTGGCAAACAGCATATATGTGGTAGACCTGCCTTCAAGATGTTCTCTTATACCAAATAAATGGTATGAAATGGTATGAAATGGTAATAAAAGGTGGAGGCAAAATACTCTGACATGAAGCGAAGTGGAGTTTCTGTTACCAAGTCTAATAAATTGGAATAGAGTTGTCAGTAGTCAACACAATAAAGCTTCAACCTACGACAAGCAGGGTATAAGTGGGATAATGCCCTTCGTCCCATTATATTACATAATTGAACAACGTGGAGGTAAAGTACTCTACAACATAAAGCAAAGTGGAGTTTCCTGTGCCAAGTTCAATAAATTGGAATAGAACCATCAGTAATAAACACAAAAAGGCTAAATGTGTGGCGATCAAGGTATAAGTGGGATAACATGTCCCATTATAAGACATTGATAGATTTGATGAGAAGACTTAAGTTATTTGTTAATTATTTATACATTTGTTCATTCTTTTTGTATAATGGGACACTTCAGAGGCCATTATTCCTTCCTTCATAGGTGACTTTAAGATCATTACAATGTAAAATCAAGCCCTATAACTGGAAGTAGTACCTACCAACCACAAACCAGTCGACTTCTCTTTAGAATTTTTAATATACGTACAGTAAATAGGTAACAAGGCCTAATTGTGTTACAACCTACAGCTGTGTCATGCTACCCTGTTGCACATTACTGTTGTCATTCTGTTTTGGACTTTTAATGAACTTAACCTCCCAGCATCCTTAGGAACTCTGTTAATTACATGACTTACTTTGTATGTTTCCTTTGCTCTTTTCACTTCATCTCCCAGAATTCCCTTTGGTAAATTGTTTGTTCATATGACTCACTGTTTGCTAGTTTGGGTATATATGCTCCAAGTCACTTTTCATTCCTTAGGTGATTGTTTATGCACAATCACAAAGTAATTACCTTGTCCTCGTATTCCAATTTTGTATCCCAGTCTGTCAGTTCTACTATTGTTCTTATTTGTTCTATTTTCTGTATTATATTTCTAGTTCTGATATTATCTTGTTTATTTTGTTTAGTCATCTTATTCTGTTTTCATTTTACTCTAGTTGGTTATGGAATTTACCTTAGGGTCTGGTTACCTGTTCATGTGTATCAGAATTTTTGCCTGTTTGTGGGTTAAGATTTGGATGATCTTTTTAATAAAACTTGTTCTTTTCAACCTGTGTGCATCTTTCCATCCCTGTGAGATCTTTGTGACACCTGTTAAACCAAATTAATGGACTTGTTTGAGGAAACTCCACTTTGCTTTGTATTGTAGAATACTTCGCCTCCACTTCGTCCATCTTTTCGACAGTATTTGAACTGCTACCTTATGCAAAACGTTCAACATGCATCTAATATAATAATAGTTACTTGTAATAAAATGTTTTACCAGTTTATAAATACAGGATTTTGTTATGATAGTGATGATATGGTAGCTGTAGAGGAAGAACAAGAGAGAGATCTTTGTTTTGAGCAGAAATGCACATCATATTAAGATGAGACACTACTGCTGAATAACATTTTTAATTACTGATTGCCATGAAATTTACCCAGTTGGTTACATACATTAAGACATTTTTTTGTACTACAAGTTTTCTGTAATTCTATATTTACTTATACTAAATGAGGCATTATGTACTGAAATAGGAACAAATCTGCATACATTTCAAGAATGGGAGTCTGAACAATAGATAAAATCAAGTTAACAGTCTTGTTTCCTTTTGCTGACAGATGATAACCAAATGTTTTTGCAGTTGTATATTTTGGATCTGTCTTGTTACCTCTTTCTAAATCAGAAAATACTGTAAACTGCCATAAAACATTATATAACTCTACTACAAATGAGATATGATCCACCCCCTCTGTAACAACATTCAGCATACAGATCTGGATAAAATTGAAAAAAAAAGGTGTATGTCAGTATTTCTGACTCAGAGTGTGAGAATAAAAGCTCATTTTGAGAAACCATCCTTTAAAGATGTGTAAATTTAGGAGAAATCTACAGACTCAAACTAACAAAGTACAAAAAAGCAACATCTACATATGCATTTTGTAGATTTTCTTTCCTGTAGTATATTTTATGGAACTGACCAATGAGGCCTGCTGTGCCTCACCTTAATATGAATATAAATGACCTTTAAAAACGCATAAACCCCCCTCCCTCCTTTACAAACAACTGTGGCCATATAGTAGTAAACATGCCTCACAAACGATCTGAGGGCTTAGAAACAGGCAGGAAGTGCATCACAGGGGAAGCATCCCTGGAGTTTGGTTGTCTTGGCAATGTAGGGCGTGGAATCAGATTTAGCTCCGAGCGCAGGCCTCCCTGGGTACCTCTTTACAGACAGAGATTAAACAGGAGCCTAACAATGGACAACGCCAACCTGATCAGCAACAAGCAAATCTCTCTTGTCTTTAATAACCTGAGCCTAAAGCCAGGGGTCCAGCGGCCAGCGGTGGAGATTTGAGATTCTGCCCGTGCAGCTGTAGGCTTAGCAGAAAAAGATCACAATCACTTTGAGGAGATGCTAGCTACAATCATTTGCCTGAAGGTGTGTTTTTGGGGAATAATTAAGCCACTTTGGCTGAGTTTCTGCAGCACAATTACTCTAAAACTTACCCTTACAAAAATATACTTGGGTACTGTTATGGTACATACCATGGCATTTGACATGCTACCATAGTTGTATAAAGGTATCTGATGGTATTACCATGGTAAACCATCATGGAGGAATTATGTTTTATTAGACACTGCCATGATGGTAGTACCCTGGTTCTACAATGCTAATGCTACAATACAGTTCGCTTTACCTTAGTGATATTTGTGTTGGCCAAACTCTGAGTTACAAATCTGAAAGGTATATGTTGTTATCATTGGGAAATATATACAAGTGTCATGGAAATCACATTACGGATGGTAACTCGAGCTTTTTCCCCTCAAATTTTGACCATTTGTTTTGAAAAGTTTAAAATGAAAGCACCTTTTACCTTAAGGGTGCTTTCACACCTACATGGTGTGGTCCAGACTTTCTGACTTTTCCGTTTGGTGTGAAAGCGGCCATGACTCATGATCTAGACCAAAAGGAACAAAATTCGATCAAAAGAGGTGGTCTTTCGTCATCCGGACCTACTGAACCATGGTCCGGTTTGTGTGCAGTGTGAAACACTTTTCTAGAAGGTTTGGACTTTTGAACCAAATACACGAAATTAACGCAGGCAAAAACAACATTCAACAACAATAACAGAAGCAAAATAAGCGGAACAGCAGCAAAAATGAGCCGTGGTAGCACATGGAATGAGGAGACGACATGTTTAATATCATTTTGGTCTGATGAACGTGTGAAAAGTCAGCTTTAAAAACTTACAAAAATGCTGAAATGAGCAGCTTATTTTCTGAGAGCATGAGAGAGAAAGACTGTGTTCTTTTAAATAAAAAATATTTATCTTCAAAGTTACCAAAGTAGTTATTTCACAACTAGTTAAAAACCTTCATGCTTTTAGAGAATTAGCATCTTTGAATGTGTCAGTGTAGGTGTATGTACTGTAGGTCAATATAAAAACATTTTTTTTAATGGAATTGCCCTTTGACCTCTTTGCCCATCCTCTTTAGACCACGTTGTCAGTATTATCAGCTTTTCTGCTGTCCTAACTCTCCCAATCTTCTTCATTTTATGAGTTTGTTTTTATGACTGTCTTCGTGTGTTTCATGTTTTCTCCACTCTACTACACCTTTTTCATTTCCTCAACTCATTATAAAGCTTTGTCATTAGAATTAGAGGAGAAAACAAAAAACAGAAAAAAGTACCAGGCACCCCAGTTTGGTGAAGCCTGCGAACCTCAGCAATTACAAGGCCAATTTCAGAACCGTTAATAATGTATGAAGGTATTTTTTTAGTTATTTATGCTGGGTCAGAAGTGTAATTTATTGATTATAGGCAGCTAGCCAACAGTTAGTGAATGTGTTAGCATCTAAACTCCAAAAAAGATACTGGGGTCTGACTCATGAAATATGGAAGAAAGATACAAAATTAAAAATTAATCATCCAATAAAGTCTTCTTTAGGTACTTATAGCAGCAGTGTCCAGGAGTGAATATTTGTCCAGATATCAAAGACTAGAGTGTTTTATACTGGCTAAGGGGCTGTTACAAATATTCATACCTTTGAATTTCTGATTGGTTGGCAAATGTATATTAATCTTGTATAACACCTTTGAAGCAGATCCATTAAAAGAAGTTTAATTATTATTCTATAGCAATGCTGGGAACTATAAATAATAACTAACCAAACTAGGCGAGGTCCTTCTCAAACCATGGCTAAAGAAAGTAGTGCCAACTACAAAAGGTCAACTTCTTCATGCTTTCTTTGTATACATAAATACACAAAAAGGCCTAAAAGTGTGGTAACCGGAGTATAAGTAGGCATTCAAGTTGTGTATATATGTATACATGAGCACACCAATCAGTTGTAGCAGAGTGTAAAATAATCATTTTGGGCAATCATTAAGGGCATGATTTGATTGATGTCCAGAAAGGCATGATAGTAGGATACCAGGTGAAGGGTGATATCACCTCAAACCAATGTTCCAAATGTTCTAAAGCCACTGTAGTGAAGGTGTACTTAGAATGAACTTCTTATACATTGATTGCTTCCCAACGGCATAGATGTTGTGCACCATGGGTCATTGATGCCAGAGGGGTACAACGACTCTGGCTAGTGGTACAGTAAACCTCTATAATGAAAACAGGAAAGTATCACCATTGAGGGAACAGTCCAAGCCAAGGGTAGTTGTGCAAATGTCTTAGGCATCTAAATTTGATTTAAAACCATTAATTTTGAAAATAAATATGCTTTCACTTGTAAAAACACCATATATAATTAAAATAATTACCAATACACATACATATAATTACATGTAACTTGAATATCTTGTTTTGACAAAAGTTTAAAAGTTTTTGGTTCCCGATCTACCTCAAAGCTCCTTAACCATTGGTGGTTTTGATAAAGGTCACTTGATTAAACTAAGCCCAGTATTGGATGATAATACAAATACAAATAATACTGGGCTACCACGAGGAGAGTTCTAGAAACTGTTAAAGCAAAACATTAGCCTTAGGAAAATGTCATACCTAGAACACTGCCACATAGTCCAGGTAATGTGCAGCCAATTTAATCCACACTTCTGTACTGCAATCAAAGCTGAGCCAAGAGTACAGTGCAACAGCTATAAAGAATTCAGCTTCAAATGATTTATGGCAAAAACATAACCATCGTGAAGATACAAGTAACCACAGCATGAGCTTGCAATCACTTTCCTATATGAGCATTTCACATTTCGTGAGTAACTTGTTCAATCAAAGCTTCACCTTATATAGCTACAGGCAGAACACAAGGTCAAAGGTTATATGCTGTGTTAGAAGACCAGCATCGTAAAGAAGTTAACAGCCAAGTAATATGATCACAGCAATAAAAAGTGTGAAGGCACATGGACCGCAATAATGTATGTCTCAAGTGATGGCAGAGTAGGACATTTCCTCACCAGATTTCATAATGACCACAGCTTTGGTAACTTCAGGATTTTGATAATAATGGAGTCTGGGGGTGTTTTGTACACTGTGATTACACAGGCTTTTGTTTAGCACATAAATCTATAATGATTAAATCTGCTTTAAACTGATTAAATCTGCTCTAAACTTAGACTTTCCTAAAAAAAAACCTATTTCAAATGTGCTGATATATTGTGAAAAAACACACTCTAAACATTTCTAGCCAAGAAATTTGAGCTCAAAACTAAATAAACAGAGGTGTTGGCTACACACTGGTCGTTACAGTTTTTAGAAATTGTTTTTGGTTTTTTTTCAAAGGCTTAATGATTGTAAGGTGATACTTGGTTTCCTCAGCCACTAACCCTACATTGAATATTCATGAGATACAGTAAGTGTCAACTCATAACATGAGAGGTTGTTGTTTGGTTCACATTCCACACATTCCACGGTGAATTACCATATCATTATCAAATGAATGAGATTGTGTCATTTGGTGGCAAAATAAAGCACAGCTGTCTGACTCACTGTCACAAACGTGTCTCTGCTTATTTAAGCTCCTCTCACAAATATCTAAAAATACATTTTAATTCAGGCTATATATATTTGAAAAGCAGACCTTTTATTGTTTCCGGGGTATGTTTAATTTTGTTTATAGTATAAAATCTCACAGTTAAAATGACTCCAGAGGGTTAATACACAGTTTTTTCAACTATGTCACCTATCCTTGTGAAAGATTCCAATGTTGGTCTTAAACAATGTTGAAAGTATGATCTGGTTGAATTTACTGATAATTTTTAAAATATTATCTTTATGATGGCAACCTTGTCATTCCTTTTGTTGGCGACAATGCATCTTCTTCTTGCTGATATGGAAGAAGCATACAGGAGGTTTGCTTATGTGAAGACTTCAATTATCTGTATTTACAATTTTGTGTCACTGCCCCACAAAGGTTTGGGTGAGGCGTGTTCTTGTGTTGGGGTTTTTGTTGTATTTGTGGAAAAAAAATAAGATTTGATCACAAAAAAAAGATCTCTAGAACCTAGCATGGGCACCGCAGCTACTACTACAACCATATGCCATTACAACTCCTCAGCTTCAATCCTGCATGCAATGTGAGCTACACTTTGAGCTCACTAAGGTCCTGTTTTCTTTGCAGATAATTTGCCCATATCAGTCTGAGGCCACTTATAGAAATGGAGATAGAATAAAGGCTAGCACTGTGGGCGGCTAGAGGTGCTGGACAGGCCTGTTTTTCGAGACACAGTCCTCACGTTGTGGCCACTTGATTATGAGGTCAGATGATCCTTTCTTTCACCGGTCATTGTTCTCAGCCTTCTTCTCCCGCACTTACGTGGACGGGAAATCCAATATAAATGCTAATCTGTCTATTAGCGTGCTTTAGAGCCCATGAACACTCATTGTGCTGTAATCAAAGCCCGAGATGGACGATTTCTTATTTAGAATGAAAATATTTATGAACGTGGTGTTCTGCTTATTGATCAGGGGTGGCACATGGAAGGAGGGCAGAGCAGAATAAAAGCAGATTTTGTTATATGAGCGAAGGCTTTGGGCTTAGGTCCATTACCAAGTGAGTATCCATTCACTGAGGGTTTTAACAAGGAGGTGAATGGAAATAATAAACTCATCATTTGGCAAAAGCTTTCATGATATTCATACCTTATTAAAGGGGTCTCTGTTGCTGAAATGAGGGGAGTCACTTTCCAACTGGGATATAATAATGAGACTGACACCTTGGAGAAAAATAGGCAATCCTGAACAAAACCTCAGACTTCTTGTGCAGGACATAATGTCTTTTTGGATGCGCCAAAGACTTTGTTGTCCTTGTTTTTGAACCTCGACACATGACAAATTCCACAAGTGGCAATTTTGCCCAACATTTACCTCAACAGCTTCTTCTACTTGAAGCTCAGCAACTTCGTCTTTGGGTATGTGTTTGGTTGAATGTGTAGACACAAGGTCTTCAGTCTCGCTTTCTTCAGAAATCAAATGCACACAGTGATATTTACTTGATGGAGCAATCAAGGAACTCTTCTTCAAATTGAAATTGATGTGAAGGAGTTCCAGCTGCCGCTGAATGACGAAGGGTCTTCAAGTTCAGACAAATATATGGTAAGTGCTGTCATTTTGGAGAGAGACCTGATGCTTTTTCAGAATCTTAATAGAGATCTGGTGGCAACAACACACTACAGGAGGAGCTGCACAGCATCGCTTCTCTGATTTTAGGTTACCTGATCATCATCAACAAAGCAATGCTTTAGAGGAATCTTTGGTGACTTTATTTCATTGAAATCTTAAGGCTGAGTAGTTTGATTCAAGAACATGTTCTACCAAAAGTATTGCACTAGTGTAAGATGGAGGTTCATATTGCAGTGTCCCCAGATGTCCTCAGAAATGTAACCTGCCCCAATCCTGACCCTTCTGACTCGAACACTGAGCTCATGCTAAAACTGATCCACCGTTTTACGTTTCTTTGACCATCTGCTTCCACACAAGTCTTGACCAACAGAAGAGAAACAAATCTTAAGTGGAGTCCAGTTGACATTGCCTGATTGTTAGAGATCTTCTGCCAAAAGCACTTGGCTTGGAGTGTTTAATGACACGCCTGTGATGAATAATGTCTTCAAGCTCTTTCTCTTTATGTGCAACCTGTTTTTGAGAAAGGGGTACAGCTCAACAAGGCGCAATCATCAAATGCGTACAGCACTTGGACTCCCAAGAGCAATTTACAATGATTTGTCAAACTGTTTATGCTAATGTGGGCAATTTTATGTTGCCTCATCAGCTTAATTAGGTGGGGACTAATCAATTTTTGATTAAAAAGATATCCCGATACATTCCCTCTCTGAAGTTGAAATTCGCTGCTTTGACGCTTGCGCAACCCTCTCAAGGTCATCGCACTTTATTGGATTCCTTTATTGTGCAAATTCCTTTGCATACTTGACTTTTATTAGTGTTGTAACAGTTCGGTGGGCGTGATAGCAGTGAGTTTAGCTTTCTCACTCTTCTCCAATGCCAGCTGTCCAACTCCAGACTGTGCAATGAGCCCAATATTATACAGGACTAAATGAACGAGTCCAGATATCGATTCCACACAGGGGTCACTATTCTTTTGGCCGACGGGAGTGAGCGCCATGATGTATTCTCAGTGCAAGACAGAGGCCAATCGCAGCCCCTTTGTTTTTAAACCTGAGACAAATCCCTGCTTCTACTCAGCTGGACATGAATACGTTTGGTTGATCCTGCAGTAATTAGATTGGTTTGAGGTGGATCATTTAGATGCAGTCCACAGATAGTGAGAGGCGCGAGAAGAATGGCAAATTTGGCAGCAACTTTGCACACCCACACACATACCCTCTTGCTGGTCTGGTTAAGGCAGACTCAACAGAAAGATGGGCTGGCTAAAAGGTCAGCGTCAAGGTGAGAAATAATCAAGGGGGCTTTCACTTCATCTTACCACACAATGGCCACAAAAGCACACTAATCAGCCTGCCACACACCACCACACACACAGTCTTTTGTCCTTTCTGTGGATAAAGATACACTCTTTGTATTATATCCTCGGTTAATTTAATGAGATGTGTTTCTAACTGCCAAGGATCTTTCTTATCTGGCCCAGTGTTCTTCCTTTATACAAAACCGATTTGATTGCAAATACACAGATATCAATTCTCCACAAATAAATTCAATTTCAATATGATATCCATACACATAACCTCTTAACATACACTGTACACTCTCAAAAAGTAAAGTCATTTCATACTCTTAAAAAGACATATAGACACCATGAACACTCAAAGAACCCTTTGCATGATAAAAGGGTTCGTCAGATTGAATAACTTAAAAAAGATGGTTCTTCCAGGGTGAAGAAAATGAATATATATATATCACATA
>BRDA01013501.1:12021-36795 GCA_036984385.1 Crenuchus spilurus | reverse complement strand
TAATATAATATAATATAATATATAAACACAAGTGGTTCTTTGTATGTTGAAAGGGTTCTTCTGATTGATCAACACTCTTAAAGAGATGGTTCTTCAATGGTTCTTTGTTAAATGGTTATATATAGAGCTATGAATATTCAAACAACAAAAGGGTTCTTTGCATGTTGTAAGGGTTCTTCAAATTGATGAGGAATGTGTCTATACAGTAAGGTCTATACCAGGCGTTCTCAACTGGTCTTAGCCCGGGACCCACATTTCCTCATGGTCAATAAGTCACGACCCACTTTATAGAATACAACCCAAACAAATTTATTTTTGAAAAATAGCCTTGAGATTTCGGGGGGACACAACCGGCGGAGCAGCGTGCTGGAACATAAATCAATATTATGAATTACTTTACTATTATTAAACTAACTAATAACTATTATTATTTTTACATTACTTACAAATTATGATTTATATTTTACTTTTTACTGTTAATCATATACTAATAATCCCTATTAAGTGTTATTAATTAAATTATAAAATGTATATTTATCATTAAAGATATATTAATATATTATTGCATATTATTATTAAATATTTATTTAGTAATAATATAACTTGTATTTATTTAAATATAACTGTTAAAAGCATGTAGCATAAAATTATCACTCAATCCTTTTCTGTCAACTTCACTCCAATGCATTACCACCAAATTTACACTTATGTTTGGCCTGTAGGGTCAATAGACCTCATTTACATAAAATTATACATAATTTCTGAGTAAAAACAAGCAGAAATTCTTAATTATATTGACAATAGTTCAACTTAGAGGCTTGTAAATGGATGGCTTATCACAGACTGGTAGCCACACGCACACAGTGGAGTGACAGCGGGGACAGCCAATCACACGTTAGCAAGAAACGGGAGAGCCAACGGATGCGCTTGAAATTTGCTTCAGATTGAGAGGCTTGGATTTCTGCTGATTCTAATGCTCGACTCATCTCCTTTTAACAGTGTAACATTGTTTTTGCAAGGTAAAAACTACAGGTGACCAAAACTGCCTTTTAAAAAAGCGAAAGCGACATGTCCTGTCCTGCCCCTAAATTACGTCTGTGCCTTTAGCTCATGAAGTCCTCTTTTTAAAAAGCTCTACCGGCTTGGCTTTACATACATGTTTCGTTTGTAAATGTCACATTACTTCAGATGTTTTCATGCTCAGCACTTCATTACAAATAACATGCTGAGGTTTCTGTCTGTGTTTGTCCTCAGTGAACAGAAATCCATATTTCAAATGTTCCAGGTTATATTTGCATTTTGCCATCTTGCAAATGAGCAAATATAACCTGGAACATTTGAAATGTGCATTAACGGGCAATGGGCAAACAAATGATGGTTACCATGGAAACGAGTAAGCTGTGCATGTCTTCAAGATAAATGACGAGTACATCATCAGATAAGCTTTAAATATTTTAAATTTTTAATTGTTTTAAAATTTATTTATTTGCCAGTTTAGTTGCCGCGACCCACCCAGAACATGTTAACCCACCAGTTGAGAATCACTGGTCTATACAGCCCCAAAAGAGTGCTGCTATTGTTACAATGTGAAGCTTGTAATAATAGAAGAACCCTTATTTGGCATGTATATGACTATGTTGGACCATTTTGAAAATGGCTCTTTATAGCACCAAAAACAGTTCTGCTATCAACCAGCTAGACACTATAACAATAGAAGGACAGACCACATTCTTCACCAATGTGAAGAAATGTCCATGCTGCAAAGAACCTTTTAAGCAACACATAGGTCTATGTAGAACTTAAGATTCTAAATAGAATCATTCCTTTTACTAATGAACTCTCAAAGAGCCATCTTTTTAAAGACTGTACCACATGAAAAGCATGCTCCTCCCATACACCCAGCCTCTAAACATGAGTTAGAAATCTTGTAAATCAGCAGCAGCCGAAGCAGGGAAGGGGAATTATGTCACATCGCACTCTCAAGCCTTCTATAATCATCCGGCACGGCGGGATTAGGTAATTACCGGCAGGAAGAGTTGGTAATTAGTGGAGAAATGGAGCTGGAAGATGTGGCAGGGTTAAGCACCAAGTAAATCACTGAGTAGGATGCGGCTCCAGTCCCGCGGGAGTTCGCCCGAATCGCTCTGGGGAAAAGCGATGCGTCTACTGGAGATAAGGACTCTGTGGTGGCTGGGGGTGATCGGAAGCGCTGTTTGGATGATTGGAAGATTGGATGGTTAAGAACATCTGAAGTGCTGATGTATGAGAGCATAGTAATTTCAAAACAATATCAAACAATAAAAAAAGACAGTAAACATGTGGAAATGTAAAACTACATGTCTTATACTCCTGGTTCTCTATGAATAATCTCTTCTTTAACATATTTCAAGAAAGATTGTTGCCAGTGAATCTGAATCAGCCAATCAGAGTCAGGAGGTGGGGATTATGTTAAGCATGCATCCACACTCTGGGCTTTGTTTCTGCAGAACTTGTATATTTGAGTTGTGACTTTTATGCAGACTTTGGGTAAACATTGACTACATTCTGTTGGGAGAACATTTATTAAAGATTCATATGACTTTATATAGCATATAAACACAGAACCAATCAGTTTAAGATACAAAACATAATTATAATTCCTAATTTCTACTGTTCCATTTACTGTATAGTATATCTAGCTACTATATAGAACATGTTTGTTGGAGAACTTTTATTTATAGGATGGTGTTCAATTGCTAATGTTCTAGCTTCTATTTAGCATGTCAGTATAGCAGTACAGGTGTATTGCAATAATAGCAAATTATAAAAAATGTCACTTTCCACCCAAGAAAACCCAAAATCTCAAAAAATAAAAAATAAAAATATTGGGATTATTTTACGCTTTCTGCATAATGTAACCTCAGCACATGTGCTTTATATTATGTTAAAATTTCATTATGTATATACCAGTAAAAATGCTCCAAATGTACTTTGACTAAGATGCCTTTGCATAAACTTACAATGAAAGTGAATGTAGGTATATATTTATTTATATATTAAGGAGTATTTGCCCTCTCCTGTAAAGTTACCATTTTTGAAATACTTGTTTTTTGGACAGTGGTATGTACAGTTGGAAAATTTCTATATATGTCACATTGTTTTCACAATTTCTGCATCATTCTGCTCACCAGTGGTTGCTGAGCAACACCAATGGTCACTGTACATACAGCTTGTGGTGGAGCTGTGTTTTACTGGCAAAAGCAATATAACACTCAGATGAGTTTATATTGTGATGGTCAACCAATCCCACTCTGTAAAAATAGCGGTGAAAGATCATTGGGTCAGCCTTTCCTGTCAATGGGGTGGTGTTCCTCAAGGTTATGTCTTATGCCCACTTTATTTTGTGAACAACAGTATCAGATTGTCTGGTAATGAATGTATTTAAAATTGTATTGACTTCACTCACCCTATTCTACCTCCAGACCTTGATTACATTTATTTTACATCTTTGCAGTTAAAGATACAGATCTGCTTCTTTCTCCTGAAAAAGGTAATGCAGAACATTTAAGATACATTACTGGACCATAAAACTCAGGAGGCTGCCATCACGGCATGATCAAATCACGTGACTGGTTCAAGACATCACAGCATAAAAACAGTCATTTTATTGGATTAATCTACAACTACAGTACAATACCAGGAGATTTACCACTGAAAAGCCTTAGTCCGATTTAGGTCTAATCTTGAAATGAGTAGAAGCTGCTATTGAAATTACTAGAACGTTAATTTCTTTTTATTATTCTTTCAGAATCAGATTTTGGAATTACTCCAATATCACTTGATGGTTATGAAGCGGATAAAGTTTAATTTGATTCGTGGCAGCTGATTTAATTCTGTGTACGGCTTTCTGTTATAGATTCCTGAGCTCATTTACCCTAGAAGTGTGCCATGCTAATTACCAGGTCATGAATATTTAGTTAAACATTTTGTTTAAATGGAAAATACTTGACCACAAGGGCAGAAGTATCTTTCCAATTTGCATTACCTCCATTTACATGAGCTTTCTTTCTTTCTTTTTGTAATAAATTACCTGCTTCCTCACACTTAGGAATACAGTGCTGTTTTGAGTGAGATCTGCTTTGGATTGAAATGCCAAAACAGATTGTTACAAAGTTTAACGGAAACTTTGAATGGACTGTTACTTATTTAAAATATTGAATATACAATTTTTTAGTTTTTATTGAATAGCAACTGCATAACAAACGGAGCATTTGAGCTTGCATAGTTATTTTTTTATAAACATGGCCACAGATTATTAAATTAAGGGTACAAGATATAAACTGAGGCCACCTATACAAGTTTCTTGTATAGAAACCACATATAATGTCTCAAAATGTTATTTTGGGTCCTCAATATAATAATTTGTGGCTATGTCTTGTAAACAATCACAGCTATATCCCTCCAAAGGCTTCTTATTATAATTTATTTGTAAATTACTTAATTTATTTCTATTTTATATACTGCATATATGAAAGCTGTATTATGATGCTATTTCCTAAAAGAGCTGAAATGAAGACGTGCTCAACAGCATTAATTTAGTAATACATTACATTGTACGCCTGCAGCTAGGACTGTACCACCTGCCCTTAATTAAACACTATGTCAGTCCTCAGATATATTTTTTTACTATTGTTTATGACTTTGAGCCAAAAGCCATTTGAGAGTGATTAAATGTAATAAAGTGCAGTATGCACAAGGTCTACATTAATTATCATTAAATGAGTTGTTGTATTTAGGTGTAATATATGCTGTCTTTCAAAGTTTGGAATCAAATTTTCAAATATTTATGCTTTTAGGAATATGAATCCATTTTAATACAGATTAATGGATGCAATTATTTTATTTGTCTATAGCCTTTTGGTTTTCAAACGATTAGTTGAATGTGGAATGAAATGAATTAATGTTAGAAGTGTCCAGATTAATCATTGGGTATCCTGAATGTCTCATATTTCATTTAGCTCACCTTGCGTTCCCATAAAGAG
Organism: Crenuchus spilurus; assembly: GCA_036984385.1. Classification (NCBI taxonomy): domain Eukaryota; kingdom Metazoa; phylum Chordata; class Actinopteri; order Characiformes; family Crenuchidae; genus Crenuchus; species Crenuchus spilurus. Next base: position 31,774 of record BRDA01013501.1, on the reverse strand, counting down.
CCTCATTAGAATTAACTCCGCCCCCATCTGAGTATCTCCACACACAATGTGTAAACTCAGCTTAAGTATTACTGCTGGCTTGTGTTGTTTCGGCTGAGTTCTTCTGTGTTTTGTGTTGATTTACACACAATGCTTTTCCTTTACATAAATAGTGCATCAGTTATATTCAGGTAGCTACCAGGGTTTTTGCTGATTTATGCTGTTTCTGGTGATTTATGCTGTTTTGTGGTGATTTCTACATGAATCTGAAGTTGGATTCTTTTTTCTTATAACTGAGTTCCAGTTCAACATTAAATGGTGCAGCAGTTCCATACATACTGAAATGTAAAATATATCATTAAAATTACATTTTAAATAATGAATCTTGAACTCATTTCTTTAATAAACAACAAGTCATTAAAGTGAAGCCAGAAATTACGATGATAAAGCTCCTTGTGGCCAAAAATGAATAAATTAATTTGTGACCACATGACAAACATTTTGTTGTAGCCTTAATATAATTTGTGGCCATGTCACCTCAAGGGCTCTGTGCTTATTAAATAGCAAGTTATTAATAATACAAGTGCTTCCAAACTGAACAGTACTGTCTAGTGATTGCTTGTGTGTGTCACCATCAGTTCACACACACAATAGACAGCCACATTAGCAGAGATACACTGCTGTCAGAATACAGGATCTGCTCTGAGCGTTGTGTCATGGCGGAGCTGCAAGATAAGCGGGGTATTAGACCCTGATTGGCTGATTAGATTCAGTTTAGCTTTCATGTAGCCGCTGGCTTATAGCACATCACACTCGCCATCACAACCAGTTCATTAGAGACGTGGCACACTATGGCTTATTTTTTTAGGTCAATTATGGCGAGATCTTTCTCTTTAGACTTTTTTAACCCTTTAATGCTGAAGCCATAGCTGTTTTGCACTGTAATCTTCTTTAATAATATGATTTCTGTGATTTCCATGACCTGCATTTAAATCTTGTGCCCCATTTTGGGTAAGAAGTCATGAAAATATGAATATGCCATGCAAACTTTTATTTGCAGTTTCGTGTTCAGAATTTCTGGGAAATGTAGCTAGAAGAAAATGCCAAACTTGACAAGTGGATTCCTTAGATTCTCAAACTAGAAAGTTGTTCCCAATTCCAGCCACTTTGTAGACTGTTGCTAAATGCTCGTTGCTATGGTGTTGCTATATGGATGCTGTTGTATTACTGATGGTTTCTAAAGTGTTTCTAACTGCTTTCATTGATGTTGCTAAATGGGTGCTAAATGGGATAAATGGGTGCTACAGATAATTGTGAGCTGTGGATTTGCAATGTGCAACCATAATAATATGTATTTACTTGAACTACATTTATATGCAAATGTGTGAAGATCCTCCTATAGCATTTCACAAACACAAGGCTTTATTTATACAGTTGTATACATTTGTACAGTAGTAAACATGGTAGCACACATACAGTGGGGAAAAAAAGTATCAGTAGTCAGCCACTGATTGTGCAAGTTCTCCTACATAGAAAGATGAGAGAGGTTTGTAATTTTCATCATAGGTACACTTCACCTATGAGAGACAAATGAGAAAAAAAAATCCAGGAAATCACATTGTAGGATTTTTAAGGAATTTATTTGTAAATTATGGTGGAAAATAAGTATTTTCAGCAGTTACAGTAACTAGTGTCAATAGTATCCAAGTGATTAGACCAGTATCAATAATTATAACACAAAAGCATAGTGGGTAACATGTTTTTATATTTGACATTTGTTTGTCATATTATATTACGCTCATACCATGCCAGCACCACATCAGTGTCACCCAAATAATACCTGCTCTCTTGATGGTCCTGTGGAGGTTTTGACTACTGAGGAACAGAGTGAGCAAAGTATGCAGAGAAGCAGATGAACTGCAGTCTGTAGAACTATTGTAGATCTACAAAACTTTCAGATTTTATTGTTTGTATAATTTTTTTAAACATCATCTGAAAATGCCTGATGTGGTTTTTTTTTCCGTTGTGTGTAAATTTCATCATAAGTGGACCAAAACAAATGGCCCAGAATGACTTCTGGTTCCACTGACTTCCATTAAAAGCTAAATAAATTTCTCCTGTAAAGCTTTTGTTTTCGGATGATCGCGTTTCACAAACAAACTCTTCATATCTAGTGCACTGTGAAAGTTATCTTAATAGTTTGTTTCTGCAAATCCATGTTCCCTTACATTGTAGCTTAAGTGCAAAGCTAAAAATCGAATCTCAGATGCTACACCTAAGTAAATTTGCCCAAACTGTTGCTTTAAGGCCTAAAATGTCTTTAATAAAGAGTTGCTAGCTCTTTGCTTAATGCAGCATTAGTGGTGAGGGAGGGAAGTCGCTAGGGCAAAGTAAAAACCCCATGGCAGTAAAAATCATTATGTTCTCCTTTAGGACAGACAGTCAAACACTCCCCCCATCGTCCGCCTCCCCTTGAGTGTGCATATTTAGAGGTGAGAGTGAGTCACCATCTTGTCTGCCATTTTCTGTGTCCTCTCGAAGGCAGTGGGGGGTTTTCAGCCTCTCTGGACAGATGGACCCAGCAGGGCCAGCTCTCTGAGCCTTCGCTCACATATTGGAGAGGCTTTCTGCTGTGAGCCAGAGCAGTGGGAGAGAAGAAAGAAGCAATTAACACTGCGAGAGATGGCGAGAGAACGCGAGTGAGCAAGGGTGGGCGAGAGAGAGAGACCGCGTGTGAGTGAGAGAGGGAGTTAGATCAAATTGATTGACAGTAACATTAAAATTAAAGTTTTGAAAGGTCTGGTGCATAAAATACTCTTCGGTTCTCAGATTAATGCCACTTAATCTCATTGACAAGATGTATAATATTGTACTACTTGGAGCCATTCAGTCTCATAAAAATGCCTAGATTGTCCTGTGGGTTTTACAGTGCATGCCCAGGGCAGCAGTCCACTAGGGGGCTCTCACGAGCAGATTCAATTAATTGTAAAGTCTGAATAAGTTATAAACTGAATCACTATCACTTGAAGTTAATTGACAATGTAATATATATGTATATATGTAAAATATGTATATAATGCTCTGTGTTCTTTTATCTTTATAATAACAAGCAAAGAAACTAAGCTAGCCTTGCCAATATTAGCCTTGTCAATGAAAGTAGTCCCTACCTCAAACAGTTGGGCTTCTTTTTAGATTACTCCTCATGTTTGCTTTTTGTAATACATATACAAAAAGGCATAAATATTGCAACCAGAGTATAAGCTGGAAACCTTTTGAAATATCTGTTATACTCAATTAAAGTTGAGTGGAGGCGAAGTATTCTGCAATGCAAAGTAGAGTTTCCTTCACCAGTTAAATTGGAATTGAACTGTAAGTACCCAGCACAAAAAAGCCTACATATGTGACAACTGGGGTATAAGTGGGATAACAGCCCTCATGGTGTCCCATTATGCCAAGTTAATAGACTTGGTGTGTACACTTCACTATTTTGCCCCATTATTTTATTTATTTATTTCCCTAATTTTGTATAATGACTTTAATTTGCATTTGTAGTTTTAACAGACAGTGATTCTGGAAGTGTTCCTAAGGTCATGTAATGATTTTAAGTATAGAATTGTGCCTGTTTTTAAGGCAGTGCCCTCTGTGGGCTTGAAGATCACAAGCATGCAATTTTGACCATCAGCATTGTACTTTGCACAGATCGATTTCTCCATATTCTCTGAATCTTTTCATGATATTTTGATGGTGGGATATTTTTCCTTTGCACTTTTATGTTGAGGAACACTTTTCTGAAATTGTTCCATAATTTTTGATACAGTATTTGGCAAATTGATGAACCTCTGCCCACTCTGTCAATCTAACATTTTCTTGTTATACCCAGTCATGTGACTTCTTGCTTTTTCAGCCTTTTGTTGCCCTATCCCAACTTTTGCTGTCATCAAGTTCTAAATTAGTTAATATTTTTTTCATGAAATGATAAAATGGCTCACTTTCAACATCTGATATGTGTCCTATGGTTTATTGTGTATAAAATACAGGTCTATGAGATTTGCAAATCATTGCATTTTGTTTTCATTTACATTTATTTATATTTACGTAACGTACCAACTTTTTTGGAACTGGGATTGTATAATGACATACCTTGAACGCCATTATCCATTATGTAATTGATTTTAAGATAATTGCAGTAAAGTCCAACTGTATTCTCACTAGGAATTTGCATCTCCATCAGTGTGGCTGAGGTGATACACATCTCAATGCCCTGCCAAGAAACTGATACATTAAAGATACATATGAAGCAATTACTAATATGGTATAATGTGATTCAGCTTAGTTGCAATGTAGTGTGATTCAATATCATTTAATTCAACACGGTAGAGTGCTAAAGACAATTTACTTAATTATTTATATACTTTATCTCATCTCTATTACAGTCTTACTTTTTATTTAAGTTTATTGTTGTCTTCTTATTTTTAATTTCTCAACTCATTAATAAACAGACTTTAATACACAATCCCAACTTTGTACTTCCACACACTACCCACTATAACTTCCTTATAGGTCCACTATATGGATTTTCAATTACTGTAGCCCATCTGCTGTCATGCACAAGTGACCACTGATGATGGGCTAGTACATCAGCAGATGGGCTACAGTCTCTGACTGTGCAGCAAGGTGGAGCAGCAAGAGATGGCTTTCTGAAAAAATGGCCTTTCCTTTGTGAACAGAAAGCTTTTGATGATATAAAAACAAAGCAGTCAGTGGATGTCAGCCTTTATGACAGGATATCTAGTCTACAGAACAGTATTTTATTAATAAAACAGTAAATAAACTACTATGAAGTGTTGCCCACGTCTCGTGGATTTGAAATCACTACTCACTGTTTGACCTCTGTTCATTGGTCAGCAGGTCTTGGAGCACATACACTGGCAGGTGTAGGTGTGGGTCATGGCACTAAAGAAACCCATCATCAGCACACAGGGCCATGACTCCAGACACTAATGCAGGGCTAATGCATGATCCAGGTATTAAACAAGTGGACATAATGTTTTAAACAACAGTGTTATGGATTCAGTTTCTAGTGGGCTTGTTTCAGTTAAATATTGTGTGTGTGTTCTGTTACTGTTGCTTGTACTGATAGATAGATAAATAAATAGATAGATAGATAGATGTGATGGATGTATAGACAGATAAAATGGATGGATCGATGGATGAATGTGGCATATGTGATGGGTGAATTTACAGATAAGATGATGGATGGATGGATGGATGGATGCAGTGGACGATAAAGTAAAGTTTCAGCCTAAAGATTCTGGATGAAGAAACAGTAAAAAATTAATATAGTTTCTGTCCTCAACCCTCCCTAAATACTCAGACTGAGTCAGGCTGTTTCCTTGTCCATGTCCTGCGGCGTCTATTTATATGAGGCAGCCTCTAACAATCGTCCCGCTGTTTATAAATGGCCTGTTCTGTTTGCAGTTCCATTAGGCTACTGTAGCAGGACCGACTCATCCACCACCACCTTAAAAATAGCTCCACCGTTTTTGCTTTTTGTGCTGTAGCATGCCGGCCTGAACTTCCAAGGGCTTCGGGCCAAATTTAACTGCGAGCTCCTTCTGAAGCTGGGAGGGTGGAGAAAAGGGGGGTGAGGAACGGGAGGGTGCAGAGCGTGGGGATAAAAAATAAAATAAAATGCATTGATTTCCATCTCTCTTTCCCTGGTGTTGGGGACAAAAAAAAAAGAACTCCGCATCAAGATTTATTCTTTAATATGTTTAAGGGCCGTGGTGGTTCAAAAGCATCCAGGAGTTCGATTGTTTGTGGCAGCGTGATTTATGGCTTTAGTTTGGAAAGGCCGATGATTATGAAAAGCCAGATTGTGCTGCTTTTCCTCAGGCCGTGCCTGAAAAAAAGGAAGGACCGAAGCTTTAAAAGCTGTAGAAAGGCAACGGGGGGCAGCAAATGGACCACAGCGGTTGGCCGAGATGGGGTGGCAGGGGAAAAATGGACAGGTGGAAGAGGAGTAGTGCACTCTGTGGAGAAAAGGAAGGAAATAGGAAAGGTGAATGGTCAAATGGCTGTTATGAGTACAGAGTATGTTTACAGACTGTCAGTGTGAGAGGAGGAAAACTACAAAACAGAACACAGAGAAGATAGAAGGTGTCGAGGATGATGAAGAACACAAATAAAGCAGAGATGAAGAGGGAAAAGACGACCACCAAATATGAGGTTGAAGAAGGAGAAAACAATGGCAATGAAAAAGAAATACAAAAGACAAAGAAGAAGATGCCAACAAAACTGAAAGGTGAAGGTGTAGAAAAAAGTGAAAGAATAAGCAAAGAATTAGAAAGATGGAGAAGACAAAGGAGGAAGAGGGAAGTGATGAAGTTGGAAAGGAATAAAAGTAGTGAAGATAAAGAAGAAAACAATGTGAAGACAAAGAAAGAGGGAATGATAGAGTTGGAAGCAAATACAAGTAGAAGAAGATAACGTTGGACAAAATTTAGAAGATGAGGAACAAAACGATAGATGGAAACAACACGAGAAGATAAGAAGAGTATGAAGTAGAAGAGCATGTAGTATTGAAAAATATAAGAAATTAATAAATGGAAGAAGAGGAAGCAGAAGAAGTAATGACAAATAAGTAAAAGAAAAAGTTGGAAATGAAATAACAAGAAGAAACACTGAAAATGGAGAAGATAGATAGTTATAAGTTGGGAGTATTGTAGATCGAGAGGAATGAGAAGAAAAATGATTAAGATTGAAAAGATCGAGAAGAAGAATAAAAAACAGATGTAGAAGGAGAAGATAAAGTCAAACTTAAGTTGGAGAGAAATAAGTGAGAAAAAGATGAGGTTGCAAGAAGATCAAGTAGAATTTGGAGAAGAAGAAAAATAAGAAAATGTCAGAGGCCCACAGGCTTCAATTGTTTCATTTGCAAATTGCTCCTGAGAGTCCTCATGCTGCATGTTAATTGCAGAGCAATAATGATGACAACCAAAATTACAATGGCTGAATGAGTTCTTATTAAAAGAACGACAAAAGCTGTCACTATAAAGCCAAACCACAGTTCTGTATGGACTCGGCAGACGCCTGGGTCTTATTACTTTCAGCGTTTGGGGTCTGAAACTGTCTCCAAAAACTGAGGACGTGTCTTGGTGAAATGAAGCAGCTCGCCAATCAGCATATAATGAAAGCAGTCAGCCTGCGTCCTCATTAGGACTTGGTTTTCCAGGCCGATTAGGACTGGTACTGGATTGAGCTAAATTAAGCTTCCCGTGTTCAAAACTTGGATACTTTCAAACTCGTATTCATAAAACCATCCAGAATGATTTGCAGAATTAGTATGAGTGCAGGAACACAAGCCTGAAGACTTTAATAGACTTTAAACCCACTTTGAGTGAGTTACTGCAACAAGCAATGCAATTTCATAACATGCCGTATTGACGCACTGCACACCTGTAAGCAATTTTCCTCGGGAATTTATAAGACATTGAATAGACAGTCCATAGCATGAGAGTTGATTGTTTTAGATCAGTTCCCCATCATGCCGCACAAGATAACAGATCACCGCCCGATTTGTTTCTTTCCTTAAAACACGTTGTGAGTTATGTTGTGTTGAAGAAATCAATTCAAATCACTTGTGTCCAGAAAAACATCACCATAGTTTATTTCTAATCAGAGGCCGAGTGTGAAATTGGCACACAGCTGAATGTTGGACAAACACAAATGGCTTTTTTTTCTTTTTTTTTTAAGACTCCATCAGACTTTCCTTTGTTTGGGTAATGCTGGCAGACACATAGTCGGGTACAAATGTGGAGAAAATGCAAACTACTCCAGGGGGACTTTGATCATTGGCAGACTGTCGCACCGGAACCAAAGGGACTGACAGCATTGTCCATGTAGGACACTGTGATACTGTGTGTGTGTGTGTACTTGTTTTTGTACATTTCTGGAACAACAAAATGAAAACAGACCTACAATTGAGGACCAAAACATGTCTTGTAAATATATACCTTAAAGAGGCAAAAGGTTAATACTACACAGCATTCAAATTATTTGACCAGTGTGTGGCTACACAGACTGAGTTGTCAAGATGCCAGACGTTATATGCTCTTAGGGTTCTAGTGGATGACTGATTATGAGTTTTGACCAGTATTTGGCATTTTTACAATCATAACTGGCACCTGAACTCCATGTTTATAAAAGCATTTTTTGTTTTTGTCCTTTTCTTTATTCTGGTCCAGTGTCCCATCCACAGGGCTATTTGATCCTGTAGTAAGTTCTGACCTTTAGTGTTAGTCAAGATTTGGTTCTTGGATGCGTAACACATTCAGATCACTGCTGAACATCCCATGAGCCTTTAGATGCTCTGACCTAATTGTATAGTCAATACAATCAGGCCAAGTTTCTTACACTTTGCCCAGTGCTCATGGGTGCCCAACACATTGTAGCCAGTTGGTAGTTTGTTTCTCTTTGAACCACTGTCAGTAAATACTGACCTCCTGGATAGAAGCACTTCACAAGCTTTGAGATACTCTATCCCAAGTCATCTAGCTGTCACAGACAGACCCTTGTTGAAAAGGAACGTGTAAGAACATATAGAGACTGCATAGCCATATACTGGTCAGATTATTTTAATGCTGTGTGGTGTGTTTTGGATCATGTTCTGTGTAGGCAAGGTCAAAAAAGAGGAGGCCCAACCACAAAATGATTGGACAAAATCAGAGAATTAAGAAGTCTGATAAAAGAACATTACCCATATGGTCGCCAGGAGTCAGAATTTACTAGACAAGCAATAATGATGCACTAAGAAAAATATATAACTTAATATTAAGATATGAAGATATAAACTTAAGATATAAAAACAAGTGCATGTGTGATAGCATGTGTGTGGTTATATCAGACCATAGAGACTCAGCCAATGAATAAGCCACCCTCTAAACAAATGTTGTTGTTCCCGGAAGCTGTGGACAAGCATTTATTTCTTCTTCCTGAGGAAGAATGGCTGGCCTCCCGCTCTGCCCCCGTCTGAAACATGGTGCCGTCAGGGATGGCCATTCAGCTCGGCCATTTGGCGCTGTGGATTAGCCCGGACGTCCCCGCTCTTAATGTCACCCAGTTTTAATGGAAAAAATGAATCTCCCTGCGAAATTGCTTGTGGGAGCCTGACACGGCGTGGGCGTGATGCTGCGAGTGGCGACTGCATGCTGATGGATTGTGATTGGGTGCTTGTAAAAGCCTTGCGCTGCATTGTATCAGACCAACATAAAAGGTCAAGTGGGGCTTTTGTTCCAAGCTAGCTTGCATGATGTGTCAAACTTAGTGCAACTCAGACAGTAAAAGCTTAGAGCCAACTGTGTTATGATAAAAAGAGTTATGTGGTCTGTCTATTGCTGTCTTCTCAACAAGGACAGTCCTGCTTTTGAAATTCTGATTATAAAGATTTTGAAGAGTATCTGAACTGTAGATTGACTGTGATGACAATGTTAGGCACCAGGTTCATCTTTGAATATGAACCCTCAGGGCTACAATCCAGTCAATCAAACAGAGCTACTGATTTTATTTCCCACCGAGGTCATGCAGACATCCTCTTTTCACCAAATGACACCAAACTGTTCAATTATGAACAGCATTTCTGTTCACTCCTCTCTTTTCTTGCACATTTCTCTTGCATACCATGCAACTCATTTTCTATTATCATCTTGACTCTCCTTTTCATTTGTTTCCTCAGCTCTCCATGCATGTTTTCTGGCATGAATAAAAGTGCATTGTCAATTAATCAGAAAGTTGCATTCTTTCAAATACTGTTTGATTTAGGTCAGCACGGATGCGCTGTTCAAGTGAACCATTTGAGGTGAAGCTGATGGCCTCTATATTGAATTGAGAGTTTTTTGAGTGACCATTTGCACTTGAATGTGTTCTTTGCTCGATATTTATGAGACATTCCATCTCCTCTGCAGTGTCACTGTCCCGAACTATCTTTCCTTGACATCACAAAAAGTGATGCAATAGGGTGGTGGTGCAATGAACCAAACACACCAGGAGAGGATAGCTTCCTCACTTGCAGCTGACCAATAATTTACTTGAGGCAAAACCCAGACTACTGATTTCAGGAGGATGAAAGATTGATTTTCTGAATTGCTCCCAGACTCCAGAACAGCTTTCACACTTGACCAAATGTACCAAACTCACAGATCAAGAGGTCCTATATCTGAAAAAAAGACTCTAGTGTGAAAATGACCTTTATACATACAACGACTGGAATATAGATTCAAGGTCCAGAGTTGAAGACTAGAGTTTAAGGTCATCATCAGTTGTCTGACCTCACATCTGCTCTTGTCTGGATGTTCCTGGATGGTGGACCATTCTCAGTACAGCAGTAACTGTGCTGAAAACTGTCCACAACCCTGTGGATAGAAACTGACCAAGAAGCTAATGGGCTACATTGAGGTGCCCAATCTCAGTCCTGGAGATCCACCACCATGCAGAGTTTCTCTTCGATCTTCTCTTTGATCGAACACACCTGCTTCAGGAAATGAAGACTTCCATTAGAGTCAGATGTGTTAGCTATGGACTCTCCAGAGTGGTAGATATTTAGGAATATGCACCAGTGGTCTATATAGTGGACATACAAAGTACATGAGAAGACTACCAGGTATATGTTTCTAAGTAGTGGACAGTAAGTGTATGGCTGCTTATGTGGGCTTGTTTGGTCTTACTAACAGGCTGAACTTTGCAGCTGTAAATTAGTGCCAATTATTTACCATTCAGTTCCCATCAGACTGAATGTGGGAGCTTTGTAAGCCTTAGTGCTTATTGTTAATAATGTGGACTGCTTGTGTCCTTTGTTAGAGTTTATACCCGTTATCAGACTGAAATTGAATTGGGCATTAGCAAAGTCACGGGTACATTCATTAGCCAAAAGCGGTCCCCATAGAGATCCATCCCTTACTCAGATGGACTCTGCTGGAGGAGAGATAGTGTTTGATTATGTGCCTTGTCTGTCTGTGCTCCATGATGAGGAGTAAACAGGCAGTTCTTGCTAGAAATGCTTGGGACAGAGTTGACTGTTCTCTCAAATGAGGGCACAGGGGAATTAACTTATGACAGGAAGCCCTTCCTTACTTTCTGCACATCAAACACACACTTGAGATGCCTTTCCCCAAAGTTAGTTCGAAGAGAGGAGCTTCATAAAAAAATTACGAATCAGAACAAAACAGTCAGCTTGGTTTTCATACAAGGGGACATGTTTACAGACTCTAGCTTTCAGTTCTTCCAGACATCTTAAAAGACAATGTGAGGCACTGTATGTCATTTGTTATTACAGAAAGGCATACGGGTACAGATGAGGCGAAATGGATCTGTGGAAAAAGTAGATACACGTCCTTTGGGACTTTGTTGTGTTGTCGCATTACTGTTTTACAAAACGTGGCTTGTTTGCCAGCAATGCTAAAAGAAATGATTGCTTTTATTGTACTCCTAGGAGTTGAAGTGGCAGGGCAGTATTTTAAGACATCGAAAAACAACTTAATGAAAAGTGTAGTCCTTAGTCCAAATGTTCTTTTTATAACAAAATATATTACAGAGTTATGAGGCTAATCTTTTTTAACAAGTTTTGGAAGCCATCAATTAGATGTGGAAATTGTTAATTCATTACACTGCAAATTTGATTTCAAAAAAGTATGAAGGATGTAATGACTGATCAACTACAATTGAGTTGAAATTTGATCAGCATAATTTTTACCAAAATATGCATTTTAATGAACTTATATAATCATCCACACAAACCTCTTTTACTGGTTTCAAAAATGTTATGAAAAAATTGTGTTCATAATTTAATGAAAAAAAAAATTAAACTCATTTTTGTCATGTATTTTAATATTAATTCATAAAGTGAATACTATTTCAGTGAATATTATTTCATAAATTTATTCATTAATATTCATAAAGTGACATTTTTGGAGCCTTTTTGAAATAATTAGTTTTAATGTTGATACAGTTTGAATAGTAATTTACTCAAACTCTATGCTGTGGGAACCTGTGCCAATAGCGATGGGAAGACCTATCCATGGCACCTATCCACAGTTGGGATTTAGGTGCTTAAGGGCACTTTAGTCACAACCTGCCCAGGGATCAAACCGGCTTCCTTCCTGTCACAAGACCAGATCCCATCACCAGTCCATAGCTGCTCCCATGTTTATGACCTATAACCCATACTGATTATCATTAAAACAAAACTAAATAATGAAATGTCACTTTACATGTAATTAATATAAAATATGACAGTTCATCTTTTACATTTTGAACAAAAATTGACTTTTTTGATGTGGTTTGATGGTTTGATTCTTTTGAGGTGCCGTATTATCTGTCTGCTAAAGCTTTATCAGTAACGTCATTTAATCTGGCTTTTGGAGAGACTAAAGCACTGAATCATAAGATCACTGCCCAGCCTTAGCTAAACTGAGCATATGGACCAAACTGCATACGGATTTCACATATGGCTACTTTGTGAATGGCAAAAAGGGGGACATTTAGGCTAGGCTAAGCTGCATTAGCGAGATGCAGAGATCAGTGCCAATCAGATAAGCCCTGGGCTACTCAACGTGAGGTTGTGATCAAAACTGTAACTCATTTGTGGAGTTAATGCTTTATAGAGCCAAAGTCCACAGCAAGTGGCCAAAGCACACATGCAGTAAAAGATTTGCAATAGTTGCCTTGGAATATCAGCGCTGATTAGCATGCTAATTTAGCTTATGAGCTATTTTCACCACCATAAAAGCACAGTTATTTCGGTAGCACTATACATACAAGGCTACATATATTAACAGCACTTCAGACAGTATTAAGCATTTTTAAATGTTAAGTAAAGTTAATGACTAATTAATTATAAAAATCAGTTTGAGAATATTAAAGAAGCTAAACATTTGAGATAATAATAGCCTAAAATTGAAGCGTTTATTGATTATCCTTGTGTACAACTCTAGTTCCTGTGGAATAAAGTCTTCATTTAGATAATAAGAACCTTACTTAATAAAGTTTGATGTTAACGGTCTAAATATCAATAAAGGCAATAGCTAAAATATATGCTAAATATATAAAATTGCCTAATAGATCGTTAAAAAAATTCAACTGTTTAGTATTGATTACAGTCTTTACTATCCTTATTTGTATCTATATACATCTTTCAGTTATCTTAAATTAACTTATTATAAAATTTATAATATACCAATGGACTGCATCAATTTCTATTGTTATTATACATCCAGGGGTCACCAACTGACGACTAAAGCTGGTGACAACTGTCATGCACACTTGTGCTATTGCTTCATATAGGTGGATGCTCACCATTGAGGTGATTGTCCCAATTGGCAAATAGCTCTGAATGGTTTGTTTGCATAATGTGAGGCCTCTTAAGTGAAGAAAATGGAACATAGCCATAAAATAAATGATTGTAAAGAACTGTAGAGTAGCAGCGCTCAACAGGTTCAGCATCCTCAGAGACTGGACATTGTAGAAAATGAGCATGATGGTTCTGGCCCACCAGACTGCTGTACAGTACATAGTTGTGAATTTGGACACAGTCCAGATACATGAGTGCAGAGAGGGAAAAAATGTAGCCTGACCCTAATGTCTTGCTGAACAGGAGCAATGAAAGGTGTTACAGCAGAGCTATGCACTATGAGATTGCATCCCGCTGATCGGCTTGAGGAGAATTGGAACTAAGTAATAGGTCAATTTGAAGGCCCAAGGAGCCTTTCACGGCTAAATCACTGGAAGGCACACTCGTGGGCTGAAGAGGAGGGAAGAAAAATGTCTATGCAGGCTGTATTCTAGCGGCGCTAGCTATTTCTGTTTCCGCAGCTGCGCTTTCAGCTGGAGATCATGTTGAGCACAGGTGAATCAGATTACATTACCAACTTCTGGATACAATCTCTCAAAGCCTAAAATTCAAGCTTGGGTCCGTTAATGCGACGGTGATGCAATCTTTACGTAACCAGCAATGGCATATTCACCATTTACCTGAATAACATGTGTGGTTTTGCTCAAATGATTCCCAGGATCATCATAAATAGGTTCTGAGTCACAGTTGTTTGTCCTGCTTTGCATAAAATTAGCAGCAGTAAGCAGGCTGCTGCTTTCCTGATAAAAATCCACAGGTCTTATCTTAGTGGAACGATCGTTATTTTTTAGAGTGAATGTGAAGCATTTCTTTATAAGGACTGTCTGTAAACACAACAAATGCAAAGAAAGCTCGACTGTTTATTTTATCTACACAGACAATATAAGTGCACACTGAAGTTCTACAATTACAGACATAATTACATATTTCTCTGTATACTTTGTTCATCCTGGTCGGGACCCACACTGGACCACCACAGAGCTTTTATTATTTGGGACACTGGTGTCCCAAATCATTCTCAGGGACACTGGTGTGATGGTGCTATGAAGCGTTCATCTTCTGATCAGGAGTTCAAACCCCACTGATGCTACAGCTGTCTATAACTGGGAGCCCATTGTGGGAGAAAACAAAGTTTCAGCAACAAAGTTGATTCAAAGTAGAATTTGATATTTACCAAAGCACAACTGAAAATTATGATTTCAGAGACCTTTTGACTAAACTAAGGAATTTGAGTGCAGTACGTTTTTGAGTTGGGCTGACTTATTATTTCAGGTAGTGTATACTATATGTCCAAACATTTGTGGATGAATGGATGAATTCAGTTGACACAGTTGTGGAAATGCACACTTGTCTAGTCCTTGTAGAGAAGTACTACCAATAGAATAGGACTAAACATGACCCTGTTGGAACCATGCCTAATGCCAGGTGTGGGCTAGAGGGGTATCAACCCCCACCCAAAGAACAGAGTGTTATTACATTGGTTTTTACAGAACAATGTTTTTTTTACACTACTCTTTTAAGGGTCCTCTAACATCCTGACCTCTCGCTGAATGCAATGAGATCCTTACAGCAATGCTCCAAAATCTAGTAGAAAGCCTTCCCTGGAAAGTAGAGACAGTTACTCCAAAATAGCAGGATAAACTCTTTCCCTTTGATTCCCTTTGATTCCCTTTGATTTGCAAAGAAATGATGAAAGAGTAGGTGTCCCAATACTTTTACCTTATGTCCACACATTCCCATCTTCAGACATGCCTCATTCATGCATCACCACATACTCACCCAAATCATTTTTCCCCTTATCTTCATCCTGCGATTACTTTGTTTAACGTGGAAGCTTAATACGCCTCATTATCTGCCCTGCTTTACCTTGAGATTTGTTGACGGCAGGGCAGAGACAATGCAATTTGCATATATTTCCTCCCACTCCCTTGAAGAGCAGTAATTAGAAAGTGCTTAGATCCATTTCAAAAGGCAAGAAGGCTCAGAGCTTCACCTGTCGCGAGGGCTGCAAGGAGGGGAAAAAAAACAAACAAAAAAAAACCTTGGTTGCACAATTGAATTAGCATCGCCTGCTACGTTTCCAGTCGTTTTTCAGGCTGTGGGAAAACCTACACCGCTTGGAGATGAGAACCTGTTGATCATGACTCGCCGAGACGTCTGAGTAAGGAGATGTCAGGGTTTGGAAAATTGTTCTGGCACCCACGGCACAGCGAGGGCCGACCTCATGCAGGTAGACTTAATTGTATGTGGACGCCTGGCTCTCCCAGCTGCCCGGTGATATTTTCATTACAATGCCAACCTCACAAGCCCTCCAACATTTCTGCCGTTTGTTGCACACCTCCACAGCACTAAGCTCCTCACCGGTTCCCCTGTGCAGTACTGAGCAAGCCTCGGCAGACAAAAATAAGAAAGGATGAGTGCTTTTTTTTTTTTTTTTTTTTTTTTTTTTTTTTTTTAAAGATTATCTTATTTGATGTGGGCGTGAGCTGACCCTGACCACCTGCTGGGCTGGACAGTGGATCCAGGAAGGTGCATTGAATGAAGTTAGTGGCAGCTAATAGTGCGATTTTTGGAAATAGCCGACGTGCACGAGGGATGGTTAAATGCTCTTAAAGGCTTGACAACATGCTGTGTTTGTTTTCCAATCAAGCTTTAGTGTATTAAGAATTCACGTTGTTTGTTTGCCGCCCTGCTCCTATGAAGCACACGAGAGAAAGCGATGGCGAATGATGTGAGAATTTGAATGGCTGAGACAAATAAAATGCTTTTGTAATTAATTAGACTGTCGGGAATCGTTCGGCTGTGATTGACTCCATGCAAATGCCTCCACATAGAGTACACAAAGCCAGTAAATAACTAAATATACCAGGTCTATACATTGTCACTGCCTTATTGCATTTTTACTAGTTTATATATTTTATATTACATACATATTTTTTTTGTTTCTCTGTATACACTCTTCACCCTGTCCTTCAATGGTTAAGGACTCCACAGAGCAGGGTTTATTGGGGTGGTGGATCATCCTCAAAATAGTGACACTGATGTGGTTGTTGTGTAAGAGTTAGCCCCACTTGCAGAGCAGCTGTGGACTTGCAGGGGCTACCCCTATGGCATGGCGATTGGAAACTTCTAGGTGACTGGCCCCGTGGTTGCACCTGCTAGGTCTCTTCCCAGCTGAATAGCGATTGCCCCTGCTAGGTTCCCTCATCCCCAGTGATTGGTTGCTGTCCTCTTATTGGACAGAGTCAGTCACCAGCTCATATTGTTCAGCTGTGCTGGCTGTTTTAATATAGGCTCTGTTGTCACGGCATTGGCACAGAGCTAGAATGGTTATCATCCATTCTACACAGCATACCGCCATTTTAGTTTCCTGACCTGCAGCCAGACTGTTTTGTAGGGGTTTATCTCACCCCGGCTTCTATCCCTCTAATTCTCAGCCATTGAGGTATGGATGTTGCTTTGTTTTTATTTTCTTGGGGATTTAGTGGGTAACATATGGCCTGGGGAGGAGCCCTGCTGGTAAACTCTTGTGCTTTTATGACTATGGTCAGTTTTTATTGGCATGGTGCAGTTCAGAGGCCTCTCCTCCTTTTCTATGGCACTAAGTGTGCAGCAATAGCCTCTGTGCCGAAGTAGAATTCCGGCAAGGGGCTGTAAATCCCTCACAGCTTCCCTTGGCACTGCACAGAAATGATCATCCACAGTGTGAAGGAAGTAGCTGAATTTGCATTGCAATGTTGAGGATCTATGGAGTCAAATCAGTTCTATTCTCTGTGAAAAGGTTCCATAGAATAGAACTGCCATAATTTGGTAAAAAAAAGTGTCTATTAATGCTGAGAAACATCCTTTCAGGCAAAGCTCAGGTAAATTACTAGCTCTTGAGGGCCATCACCTGCATCCCTAGTTACCTCCTTTCCACCCTCGTAATGATTAACGGATCTCCTGAGGCCAAATGGAGACTCAAGTGGCAGCTGGTGCTGATGCTGGGTATCTCCATGGCGATGACTCAGTGTTGCTGATTCAAAGCTTAATGAAGCACTTCAGGCCTTTTACTCAGACCCATTGACATTATTAGTCATTTACATTCTTAAAAAGAAAGGTTTCTAAATGCTTATTGGATTAGACATTAGTATAAAACTCCAATTAAATGTTGTATGTCATTGTAACTATGGTGTGGCTTCACAGAAGCTTGTCTTGTCTCACTTTTTCATAGTTACACTGCTTATGTGTACATAAACACTCTCTATCTGATGGGTTTTCAGTACTATGTACTGTTACATAAAGCAGATTTCTGCGTATATGTTCAAATCCAAATTAGATGCTAATCTTGTTCGTTGTTGGGATGATTAGGGAGTGCAAGCTCTGGCCTCTGGCAGAAATCAGATATGTACATTGCTACTTAGTTAAGACAATGATCACAGACAAAGACAGCCAGTAGCTGGGAATTATTTTGATAAGATAGAATTGCGGATGCTTTCATTTACATTGTTTTTTGCTCCAGGGTAAATACAGTTGATTACAAGCAATGATCATTTGGGTCCATTGCTGTCTACTAATGCACATTCAGACAGTTTCACTGTAGTCTTTGAGCCCAATGCTCTGTTTAATTAGAGTTCCATAGTGTGTTTGTGTTTGTGTGTGTGTGTGTGTGTGTGTGTGTGTGTGTGTGTGTGTGTGTGTGTGTGTGTGTGTGTGATCTCCACTGACCATACACATGCACTTACAGACTGTAGTCCATCCAGTTTCTGTGTATACATTATTAGCTTCCTTTCACTCTGTTCTTCAGGACTGCAGTGACACTGACATGGTGGTGTGATACAAGTTAGTGTAAATACAATGCTGGCGCTCCACCTACCCAGGTTACACACTGTGCATGGGGCACCAAGTGGCCAGGGGAATACAAAAAAAAATCCAAATGGTGGTGGTCTTTTGGGGTTCTGTCTAGCGTGAACAGTATACAGTGAAATGCATGGGCTACAGACTGTAAATGCACCTGTATGGTCAGTGGAGATGATACACACACATTATGGTACATATGATATCTGTGTGTAGAGATATAGCAGTCCAATCTAAAAATCTATTTTATTATCTTTTTCAGTAATAACATTAAGTAGAAAAATGAGAAGAAAAGTCCTCAACAGATATTTGAAGGAAACAGAAGTGCACTCTTGAAGAGATTGAGGGACAGAATAAAAATTTTTATGTGATTTCAGACCGATTTATGAAAGGCTTGACTTGTACTTTCAGGTATGTAATCTCTCCTCATTCACACAGATAGAAGACTAGAATTGTACTAGAAATAACTGCCGGGCAGGGTTGGCAATAAGGCCATCAAGTGAACAAACTGGTCTATAAGGACTTTTGCTTTGTTCCTCATGGCTGTTTTTTTCTCCGTCTCTGCAGGGAGTTTGCACGTTGGAAGGTGAGGAACACGGCCATCGAGAGGCGGGACCTGATCCGTAACCCCGTCCCACTCATGCCTGAGTTCCAGAGGAGCATGAGGCTGCTGGGCCGACGGCCATCCACTCAGCAGTTCATCGACACCATCATCAAAAAATATGGAACCCACATCCTCATCTCAGCCACACTGGGAGGTAGGAGTTCTTCAAAGAGATGCGGCCAATATATTATTTAGCATAAATGGATTAACTAATTTACTGTTATCAGGCTTTATATTGAAACTATGACTGATAATAAAGATTATTTTGTGTCCTATTTTTAGCTTGCACACAGGGATTTTTCCTTCTTCTAGACTCCACAGCACCTCTGCTGTGCCTTCTGCCACCTGTAATAGAAGCCAATGACAATATTATAGCATACATTTTACAGTATATACAGTGAGGAAAATAAGTATTTGAACATCTGGCAAATTTGCAAGTTCTCCCACTTAGAAATCATGGAAGGGTCTGAAATGTTCATCTTAGGTGCATGTCCACTGTGAGAGACATAATCTAAAAGAAAAAGTTATGCCCGAGCCACCTCAGCTGGCTCCTCTCTATGTGGAGCAGCAGCGGTTCTACTCCGAGCTCCTCCCGAGTGATCGAGCTTCTCACCCTATCTCTAAGGGAGCACCCAGCCACTCTGCGGAGGAAACTCATTTCAGCCGCTTGTATCCGCTATCTTGTTCTTTCGGTCATTACCCAGAGCTCATGACCATAGGTGAGAGTAGGAACGTAGATTGACCGGTAAATCAAGAGCTTTGCCTTTTGGCTCAGCTACTTCTTCACCACAACGGACCGCTGCAGCGACCGCATTATTGCAGAGGCTGCACCAATCCGTCAATCTCACTCTCCATTCTTCCCTCACTCGTGAACAAGATCCCGAGATACTTGAACTCCTCCACTTGAGGCAAGACTTCTCCACCCACCTGGA
>BRDA01013500.1:41899-52198 GCA_036984385.1 Crenuchus spilurus | reverse complement strand
ACAATTATGTGGTACGTTGTGTTGGTCTATCATTTAAAATCTCAATAAAATACATTTATGTTTGTGGTTGTAAGGTGACAAAATGTGAAAAAGTTTAAGGGGTATGAATACTTTCTGGACCCACTGTGTGTGTGTGTATTATATATATATATATATATATTATATACACACACACACAGTATATAGTAAAAGCAAAGAATTGCAATATATAGAAATGGAACAACTTTAAAAATTAACAGTGTTTAAAGACTATTAAACTCACTTGTTTCATAAATGCAAGGGAAATTTAGCCTTTAGTTTTCTATCTGCTCTTTAATATTAATCTACATACAGTAGCTCATTTTTATATTTCACTTCAATTTCAAGTAATTTTTAAGAATTATTTATTCAAACCTTTGAAGCATCTTCAGTCTTTATATGCCCCATGTCTTTATTCCAACCACCCATCCATCCAATCTATTTGTTTTCAATAAAATCAATCAGTCTACTTAAATTCTATTAGTTTTGTTCCATATCTGTAATTGTGATTCCTTTAGCTAATTTCTAGTAATAATTTAGCTCATTTATACAACATTACTAAACCTGCTCTTATGCAAAAACCTCTACAGGATTCCTAATTTACTACCCTATAGTCAATTCAGACAAATACTACATACTACTACATTACGTATTATTGAATACTATAAGACAGCACTGCAGGAATATTATATATAAAATAACTTTAATTTATTATTATAGAGCACTACAGAAATCTAAAATGTTACAGGTTTGTGTATAAGGACCACCTAATTCTGTCTAGGCCCTGTCCTGCCCTTGGTGTACATTACAATCACCAATACAAACTTAACACTGTGCATACAGTTGTGCAAACAAAAACAAGTGGCTCTTACGTGGAGCTGCCGAGGATGAAGTTTTCTTGTTTAAGTTGGCCTTCCATGCCTGGACATGGAACTGCAAAGCGTCTTGAGGCTTCCTAAGAAAGAAATACACAATTTTCAGGATAAAATACACTCTAAAAAGTGTATTTAAAAAGATTAAAATATGAAATAACCACCTTCAGTATGTCCTGCAGCTGTTTCAGTACAGCATGCACCTCCTCTTTAAGAAGCCAGTTAAATTCTTCCTCCTGAAAACAAAGCACACGTTGAGATGTACATTTCAGTATCCCTGGACTTCAGTACTCACAATGTTACTGTATGTAATATTTACAGCACATATTTTATTGAATATTAGTTTATATCAGGGGTAGGCAACTCCAGTCCTGGAGTGCCGGTTTCCTGCACAGTTTGGTGATCTACCTGATCAAACACACCTGATTCAACTCAGCGGGCAATTAGCATGTTTAATTGTAGTGTCAGAGCAGTGACATCACCAAACTGTGCTGGACACCAGCACTCCAGGACTGGAGTTGCCTACCCCTTGTTTATATGCTGAGTATGTTAATTAACAACTCCACTAAGAAGATCTACACCTACATGTTTGACTTGTAACAACAGTCGAACCTTTCATGATGAAATATAAATAATTTTTTTTGCTTTATATTTAAACCAAAATTACATTTTCCATTATTTATCCAGAGTGAAGAACCATTTAAGCATTGCAATCGCTCTTAAAGTTGTGATGGTGCTGCTGTGTCATCATACACACACACACACACACACACACACACACACACACACACACACGTGTGTGTGTGTGTGAAAACACAGCAGCACTGAGAATAACAGTACATGCAATTTGTTGCATCTGGTATAAGATGGAGGTTTGTAAGCTAAGAGGAAAGAGAATGCTCCTCTATAGGAGTCACATTTTCCCAATTTGCCACATTTCTCACAATATACAGCATGTGATGTTTGCAGAATTGACTGTTGCATTACAAAAAGGCTTCATATAGCCTTAATAACACAAAGTGGAACAGATTCAAATTGTCTGAGGCCAATTATGTAATGCTGCTTTGTGACAACATCAGTTGTATAAAGCACTATATAAATACATTTTGATTTGATGGGTTGAGATTAAGGGTCAGGTCATGCTTGGAGATTAAGGATCAGGTAAAATGACCTACAAAACATCAAAAATAGCCTATTGAAACAGAGTGTTAAAGAATCTATATTATGTATAGTATTTAGAACAACAACCATAATAACCAGATTTAGAAGTTTGAATGAAAATATCACATTTTATTCATTTATATTCAGTCATACTTTAAAACAGATCAAGTCAGATACATACTGTACATTTACCCAAACACAAAGATAATTGTAAAACCTTTTGGATTTCACGGCCATATACATACAAGAGATGTTGATTCAATCTCTAACACAAAAGCTGTAAAATGTGTGTAAATAACCTCGCTGCATGAGTAAATATTAATAATTGTAAGACGCATTTGGTTAGTCTTGGAGAGGATAAAGCTGCAGTGAAAGTAGAAGAGCAGATTTCCAGCATTTTCATGCAGACGACAACACGGAAACACGACCACATTTACCAAAGAAGTCAGATAAATTCTCAGAGGAATGGTGGTAACACGTATTAAACAGATGCACAGACAGTGAAATATGAACAAAGCTGTCTGATAATAAACAGAAAAAAGAGAATAATCTCACCAGCACCGCTCTCTCAGCCTGACTCGCTGCAGACATCTTAGATATTTCAGCTAAAGCAGATCGATCAGCTCCGAGCATCACCCACCAATAATATATTACACCCTTAAAACAAATATCGATAATAATAACAAAACAAACAATTCAATTAATCTCCAACCCGAATTTATTTACCAGCTGTAACAAACGGACGGCTAACTCCGCCCCCAGATATACGTAACTTCCGGTCTGTTTATCGCGAAATTCCTGCTTGATTTTTTATTTGTATACGTGTTTATTTGTTACGGTCCCATGAATGATATCAAGGTAAATGTCTCCTTCTATGATGAATGCTCAGAAATGCTCTAAAATTGTTTTAATACTTATACAAAAATCTTTATGTAGATTTACCCTTGATTGTATTGACCCTGAATTTAATGTTTGTCTAGCAAATGTACTGTTTGGCTTCCACCAGCATGTAAATAGTCAACATTACTGAATACTATATTATCACTCTGTATATCTTATTAGCAAAATGTCATATTCCCAATTTTAATTAGAAGCCTAAAGGTACACTAATAATCCCCCAAAGCAGGAAGTTATTAAAATGAATAATTCCATGTTTTTTTTTATCAACGTTTTAAGCATTCCGACTCATTTTTATATTTTATTTGGTATACTAAAGAGTTCATATCCATGCAGAGTTTCTAAATATATTATTTTTAAATTATTAATTACATTTGATATAAAACATTTGTAATTTATATTTATTTATACTATTTATATATATATATAATGTGTGTGTGTCCACCAGGAAAAACCAGGCCAAAGTCATTGAGCAACTTATTGAGGTATCGTGTCACATTAGTGACAAAACGTAGCCACTCTGTATTATTGCTGTAAATGAAAGATAACAGTCTCAGATATCTATCAAAACTACATATTTTGATCAAAAACAAAACTTAAATTCACAAAAAAGTTGTTTTGAAAAAAACTAATTTTGAAAAAAGAATGACTTTGACCTGGTTTTCCCTGGCGGGGTCACATACATATATTTGTATATATAATATATGCTTTTATTGTTCCTTAAATAATTTGAAAGACAAAACTATTTCCCATACATAAAAACATGCTAGTGGGATGATAAACTCAACCACTTTCATAAAAAGCACTTCATCATGAACAGTCAACCAATCAGAATAGAGATATTTATATATCAGTCTTAAAGAAACAGTAACAAAAATATACCGTTTCAGTCTAAGATGGTAGACTATGTAAACCCGAACTATGACTGTTGTAACAAACCCAAACAAACTGAAAATAAGTACAAAAGACATAATTGGATGAGTTTTTGTAGTTTGTTACTACAAAGTATTTGCATTTCTGTATATCCATTTCTTAATCTTGCCACAAATAATGTATATGACATTTTGTATAGAGTGCAAAACGGTTTTTATCTATTTTCTAATAAAAAAATGTCATCTTCCACAGAGAACACTTCTGCACATTTTAATGCACACATTTTTATTGACTGAATTTAACATTGTAAAAAACTGGCCTGTGCAAAAGTTGTGGCACATTAAATATTGAGCTATATTTAACAAATCAAATGTGTTAAATTCAGAAAACAAAATATGTATCATAATGGGCAGAAAATAATCTTGTAATCTTTTGAGGTGAACTTGTGTTGAACTTGAAATTACTCAACAAAACATTTCATTTGACCAGGAATACAGAAAACTCCACACAGATCATTGAACAATAACATGTTCTGTTCCAGCTAGACATTTTACACTGTCAAATCTGTTTAAACTGCCATATTAATACCAACATGAAAAAGTCCATGTGGTCAAACAGAACAGGCAAACTGAACATTGGGTTTGTTTATTTGGAGAAGGATTCAGTTTACTGCACAAAAAAGCGTAACATTTTCACATTTACAAGAAATTATAAATATTTCCAATTAGCCATCACCCTCCTTCCACAAACTGAAATCAGCTGGTTATTTTTACTCCATCATTAGGACAGTATAAGCCACAGAAATCATCATTTACAGTAAATAAATCCATTAAGCAAACACAAAAAGAACAGCCTATAATATTAAGACACCAGATGATTAATAATTTAGTAAAGTCAAACTGAAAGCATGTTAAGTCTTGTATTCCTCGAGTAACCCAACCACAGTGATGGGGATATATACAGCGTAATATAGTCTCAGAGTCCAAAATGATTACAGTAAGTCACCCTTTAATGTCCTTGTGACATTCAATCTTTAGAAAATGAATAACTCTGTATTCGAGTTGTATCTGGGTTGTAAAACAAATTCTGAACCTCCACAGCTTAAGTTTGTGTAAAATACATACTTTAAAATCAACATAAAGATGCTTGAACAATGTAATGGTTAAAATATTCCAAAATCCAAATTTTCTTCCAAATCTGCCAAAAACTGCAGACATGCTTATACTCAGATTGAAGATTGTTAAAATGATCACTTTTTTTATAGCAAAATCATCTGAATTGCAAATTCTCAAAAATAATTACCAGTGTTTTAGACAAAATCAAAGTAAATCAAATCAACCAACTGATGATTTCATAATTTGACAGCCTCTAAAAACATAAAATGCTGATCTGTGTGGAGGTAAAAAAAAAAAAAAAATCAAAGGGAACATTTCAGATTATCTTTATATCGGACTCATCTCTGAACTTAAAGCAGTGACCAATACCCACTGATATCTCTCAAAATGACCAGTAACATCAGAAAAGAGTCACAGAACATCAGGAAAAGCATTTCAGGAGACCAAGGAACCATTTTGGAATCAGACATACGATTAATATATGCCCGATTTTAAAAAAAGAAATCACATTACTGCATCTCTTGTAAGGCATCAGAACACTGCCAACTATTTATTAGGTGGGAAGAGAGGAAAAAAAGAATGTGATTGGCCAAAACATACCTTGCAGTCTGATGATCTTCAGAGATAAAATAAATAAATACATCTATGTGGGTTATGATATTAAGGCAATGCAGTGGCTTTTTTCTTCATGCTCCTTTAGCCTTTTTGTGGTAGGCAGTTTAACAGGATTCTGGACGATAATTAGACAGAGGGAATTAAATAAACAACTCAGCAAAGATATGAGAGATAAATAAAACCAAAACTCTTTCAAACTCTCAAAGGACACTGCATCGTATGCAGTAGACTGAAACACATCGCCCTTAATCATAAAATCACCTCACTCAGAGGACACACAAAGAAAAATAACATTAAATCATAGTCAGTGCAATACTCTGTAGTAGGCTGCTAAAGAGTTCCCATCATACATGGGAACAGAAGAGATCACTGGTGCTAAAGAAAATTAATCATCAAAGAGAAACAGAAGCTGAAAAAAAAGGTTTGTGGTCCAGAATTTTGAGCACATCTTCAGGGTTTAGTGAATATAAGCTCTGTAGACTGCAGACATGTCATTGTCGGACTGGTCCAAAGCCTTCGCTCTCTTATAGACCTGAAAAAAGCAACAATTAAACAGGTCAGAAAGAGAAAATTTAGACATGTACTTTCATGTGTAAGTGTTTTTTTGCTGGTGAGGAATTGCTCAAAAGCAGATCATTTAAATAGAATAAAACAAAGTTGAGAGTAACAAGGCTAATTAAAAATACTTATTTTATTGAAGACTGTTTGAACCTTCAGGTTTTGTCTGGTCATTTAATTTGTTAAAATGAAAAAAATAAATAAATTAATTAAATTATAAATAGTTAATATACATCCATTCTTGCATTTCAGAAGAATGTCAGCTATCCTAGACAGTGAACATTCAACATTTTAAAATCTCAAAAAAAATCATACCGTGCCCTGTACAATATTGGCAAAGCATAGACTGGATGCCATTTTAGTGGGCTGTGAGATGTTTTGGTGATTTTCTTTTTTTGCAGTAAATAGGTAAAGTGTAAGTTTTGAATACAATTTTGTATGCAAAACATTAGGTTGTCTTACCTCGTTTGCAGCCGCTGCCATTGGCGTTGGGTGATTAGCTGAATCACCCATTGAAATAGCTAATCTTAAATCTTTCTGAATGTGTTTTAGGTAGTAATCTGGTTTGAAGTTGCCCTGGAGGATATCTAAAGAAGAAAAAGGCAAATTTTAAAACCATAATCTGCCACATTATTTATGTGCAATTGCAATAACAAACTTTAAAACCCTTTAACATGCATCTTTTGCAGATCAAATTCTGGCATGTTTGAGCCTTAGGGGCAATGCTTTATGTTACAGTTGCATGAAACCAAAAATTCAAGTTGACACCAAGAGTCAGTTTTACCGATCAAAACACGACCCTCTTTCACATGTGCACATACTATAATGCTATAAATGTAAAGGTAATTAAACATGAAGGTGTCGAGCATGAATGTTAAATGGGACATATTATGCCTCTTTTTAAACAACTTAAAATAGGTCTATGGGCTTTTCAAAACATGTTCATGAAGTTCTTCGCACAAAATCACTTTCACGAAAAGGTATCACCAGATCTATTCTTTCTAGTTTGAGTCCCTTTCAGATAGAGTCATTTAAGGGCTTTGTCACTTTTATGCAAATAAGCTGTTGCTGGCCACGCCCCAACACCAGCATTTATGCCGAGGGTTTACCACACGTGAAAATAACAGAACACAGAGGCACTAATCAACCCTGGGTTGTTTTTCCAACTCTCTATATTTAGCTTTTTGACTCACTCTTTCACTCCCTCTCTCACACACACTCTGTTCCACCCAGAGTTGGAGCCACAGCAAAAAGAGGAGCCACCTGCACAAACACCTTCACGAATGCAATCTCTCTTTCACTCACATAGCTCTCGCCATCTCACTCACATAGCTCTCGCCATCTCACTCACATAGCTCTCGCCATCTCACTCACATAGCTCTCGCCATCTCACTCTCTCTCAGACCAAACCGGCAAACCAAACCGGCAGACCTTCAACTAATAAAGTGGGTGGGGGCTCTGGTGAGGGTTGACCAGTAAAGGGTGGTGGCAGGTCAGTTCTTTGCAAATTTCCTTATTGTGGTGTTTCAATAAGGGAGCCATCAAATGGCTTATACAAGTATATGATTCCTGACACGCATATCTTTCAACTGACTCTCAGAAAACGGATGGTTGTTTTTTTCCATGTTGGGAAGTGTTTATAGGAGCAGTAGAGACCCAAGTGGAATTACAAAAACACACAAAAGTGAGTTTTGCATAACATGTCCCCTTTAAGTTCTGGTTCAAAATCCTGGTAATTCCCATGCACAAAACCCCAAAACAACAGTGAAACTAATGTAATCAAATGCAGATTATTGAGAAAGACATCTTGTTTTTATGAGTGTAGTTGTGTACTGCTTGTGGTTCCACACTGTTTCTAGAGATGTATGAGTTTCAAGCATGAGTGCTGCTACTCTACAAAATCTAGCATGACCAGCCAAGCAGGAAATTTTGCTTCCATTTTTACCACAGATATTCAAAACAGACTGTAAGCTACTTAACTGAGAATTTGCTTACAGCTAGATTGAAAACAAACCAAAAAAAATCTGCTCTTTTTGGGATTATATTCCAGCCCTACTGAGAATACAAAGTAAGATGAAAATTGTTCACCTACTTTGGCATTTCTGGTCCACAAATGTGCTTGCCATCTGCCCCTGACACAGTATATCAAGAAAGGTCTGTTGTGATTGGCCCGTAGCCTGAGCCAGAGTCAGTCCCTCTGCAATGGTAGCCATAAAACTTCCCTGGACCATGTTGAGTATCAACATCATCCTCGCAGCATTGCCAGCTTCTCCTGAATTAGAAATCCAAACACATTACAATAGACATCCAAATTAGGGCCTGTTTGGTTGCATTCAAGCTTATAGTTTGATTTGTAAGTTGGCCAGAAAGCTTAAACTAAACTTGGGAGGATATGAATGGCATGCTGCTCTTTGTTCATTAGACAAGTTTGACTTTGAGTTTAAATTGACTGACTAAATTAAGAAATACGCCCAAAATTTATTTTCATGATACTGAAATAGCACCAGTGCATACATACGTGGCATATTTGCTTAGTACAGGGGTATCCAAACTGCGGCTCGCGGCCCATTTTTAATTGGCCCACAAGAAATTTTATAGATAGAATAGAATATGGCCCGCATGTCAACTTTTGCTTGTGTAGTGCACTTAGTGTAGATGCAGGCTTAACACCAGGGGGAGCTACTGTTGATCAAGGCAGTTGCTCCACCAAAAAAAATGATCACAGACAAGGTTGACAGGGTTGCCAGGTTTGCAGTTTTCAAATTGGGCTTATTTGAAAATCCAGTCGCGGGTGAAAATTAAAGTGTGGCGGGATGCATTTTTTTGGGCTACTTTAAAAAATTACCGGGGCAGCCAAAAACAACAAGAACAGTGGGTGTTGGAAGATTGAATGCAACAATAAGTACGAGGAGAACATAACATAAGGAAGTACAGCTTAAAGAGGACAGCGAGAGAGAGACGGAGAGAGACAGACAGACAGAAGGTGAAGAGAAGACAGTCGCTAGCTAATATGCCAGGTAAACGGGGGAAATACGGGTATTGCAAGGTCTGGGAAAAAGAAAAAGGTTTTATATAATGGATTAAAAGTGTTCCCAATGAGGAGAAAAAGGAATATTGCAAATACTGCAAATGTGAAATTAAAAAGTCAGTTCCTTTTTTTTTGGTCTAATTATGTTACTATTAAATGTTCTCGACTGGGATATAAAACTGTTATAAAAGAACTAATAAACACTAATGTTAACATATTATTAATGACTGATAATAAATCCCTTATAAACAAAATACCAAGTTGTACACTCATAGTTGTTTTGCCATTTGCTTCAAACGTGTGACAGACATATTTTGGGCTAGTTTAAGCTTCCGACGGGCAGGTTTTAGACTGACTTTGGCTGGATATTTATGTTGGACCTGGCAACCCTGATCACAAGAAATTTACCCCAAGTTACTAAACATAGCAGAACCAAAGAAGCAAAAGGTAGAGAGTGAGTGCAGAAAATTTCAGACATGGTGGGAGAGTGAATATTTCTAATATATCTCATCTGATACAGATTTGCTCCTTGATCAAGTGATATTTGTCTTGATTTTTGGCACGAGTGGCGTCGGATCAGCACCGCAACTGGATGGCACGATTTACATACCCAGCGCAGCTGATACCAGAATAATTTACTAAAATTATATGCGCTCCTGTTATTAAGTCCAGTTCAGTCTGTTAATGTTGATAACTGTTTCAAATGTTTATTGGTGTGTTGCTAAGCCTAATAACTTAAATAACAATAACGCTGTTCTGAGAATGAGCTACCAAAACTTTTTCTGAATAAATCAGTAAAGGTCCATTTATGGAAAGCTGTGATGAAGGCAGTTTTGTCTTTAATTATATTTAACAATATAACATATTTGACCACTTTTAATTGATTTTTCTAACTTTAATACACTAAAGTTAAGGCTATATACCTAATTTCTAGTAAGTGGCCCAGTCCCTCCTATATTTTGTTATGTATTTTATTATGTTATTTGGCCCTCAGTGAAAAAAGTTTGGACACCCCTGGTTTAGTATATTTGTACAGTATAGTTATATCAGCTAAATAATCAACACATGAATAGCAGGTTTGTTACCTTCTGCACATTTAACTAAACATCAATTAACTTTAATGGATACTCAAATACAAACCGGATTCCAAAAATATGCCAAT
>BRDA01013500.1:17465-40985 GCA_036984385.1 Crenuchus spilurus | reverse complement strand
CTGAGAAGCTCTTTTTATACCCAATCATGTTGTCAATTGACCTAATTAGTGTTAATTGGTCTTCCAGCTGTTCGATATATGCTCAATTTCCTTTTACCAGCCACTTATTGCTACTTGTCCCAACTTTTTGGGGATTTGTTGACACTGAAGTTTTGAATCAACATATTTCTCCTTTAAAATGTTACATTTACTCAGATTAAACTTTTGATCTGTCATCTATGTTCTATTACGAATAAAATATTGACATTTGCCATCTCCACATCATTGCATTCAGTTTTTATTTACAATTTGTTTAGTGTCCCAACGTTTTTGGAATCCGGTTTGTATCAAAATGAGTTAGAACTACATCCTTATTCCTAACAAATAGTTATATCCTGATCACATTTAGATAGCCGTGATTAACTATGTGTACCTAAAAAGAAGGATGATTTGCCCATAGCTTGGAAACAGCTGCTACAGTCTTCATAAACAGACCGATCTCCTGCTGCAACTATTACCAACATCCCATCATTGGACAGCTGCTGACTGCCGGACACCGGAGCTTCCAGGAACCGACCACCTCTGGACGTGATGACCTTAAAACACAGAACATTTCAATTACACTAGGCATAGCACTAAAAGTGGTCGATTACAGTATTCAACACATGAAAACTCTAAATATATAATTCAGTAAATAATTCCTTTAAGCTTTAGAAAGCATCTCCAATTACAGCGCCTACCTGTGAGAGTTCTGTAATGGTCTCTGGATCGACTGTAGACATCTCCACGTAACACTTCCCCGGCCTTATACCCTGCAAAACACCACTGGGACCTAGAACCAACTGAAAAACAAAATAGATACGCATCAGTGTCAATATTAACAAAAAAGCACACAAAACCAGAAACATTTTCAGTTTCAATAACCCCTGCAGTTATGTACTACAAACACTAACAACTGATGTTTATACAACCATTTTGCAACTTTTTCCAACTGATATGTAAATTATGTCTGTTTTGATTGGCTGCCCTGTGAAAAAGGCAGTTTTTGCTATTAGGTTTGTATGTATATATAGTAAGCTGGCTACTGTAGAGGGTACTATAGTACTGCTTATTGAGGAGTGAAGAGCAAATTTTGAAATTTAAAGTGTTTACATATGCAAATGAGGGACATTTGATTTTCCATGACATAGGCCCTTAAAAGCAAATGAAACATTATAGAGTTCTACTGCAGGTTTGTACCTACATCTCTGGCAGCTTTTGGGTCCGACACACAGGAGAATGTGATGTCACACATGGACACAACCTCTGCTGGTGTTCGTCCTAATCTGGCACCCTCCTGAATGAACAAGTCACACTGCAGAGAGAGAGAGAGAGAGAGAGAGAGAATGAAAAAAAAATTAAATCAAACAGAATGCGAACCCTAAAAACAATATTTTTTGAATGTACAAACATATGGATAGTAAAGCCTGATACCACAGTAAAGGATACACTGATTTGAAGGAAGCAGTTCAACAGATATGGTTTATTATATAGAACTATATTATTAAATGCTGTCAAGTCAATTCTGACTCCTGTTGACAATATGAAGTGTTTCTCCAGAACATAATTTCTTCTGTTTGAGTCTTCAGGCTCATTCTTGATTTCTCCAGTTATATACATACATGCATGCATACATACATCTTGATGCTGGCTGACTTCTTCGACTTTTATCTTCAAACTGCTTAAAGTACAAGTCTTCTCAAGCAAACTTTTTCTTCTCAAAGTGTTCACAATAAGAGCTTCAGTTCTGGTATCTGGGCTTTTAACGAATGGTAAGGTTTGATTTGGTTTATTCGTTTTCTTTGTTGTCCAAGGTAAACAATATAATATTTTACATGTTTTTAAATATATACAAATGATCACAACACGCACAGAGAATGTCATTTAGACAGCAAATAAGCACTCAAGATTTTGGAACAGGCTTGCTTACAAGAGATTGAATGTGTTACATAGATACCGTTTGCTACCTACACACTGAATTTGATACTGATTGAAATGTCTTGGATACTATTTAGGCTACTGAGCTCTAGTGTATATAGTATATTCATTATCATTATGCATCCACTGTAAATTTATTTATTTTTTATAAATAATTTTACCCCTGATGTTTTCCCCAATGTATTTTAATTACATTGGCCAATTAACCTGCTCCTTTTATCAACTCAGGGCAGACAAGCTCAGGCCTCCTCCGACACCAGTGACGGCAAACCCCTATTTTTCCAAACTACTGGCGATACGTCACTCGTTGCCGGGCAGCCAGCACGCTCAGAGGAAAGCGCAGAGCCCCAGTTCTGATGGATCACCTGGCAGACGGCCGAGTCAGGTGCCTGAGACCCGAGTCGACATTGTTTATAGGGCTAGGGAGAGTACAACATCTTGCCCACACGAAGAGAGAGCATGGCCAGTTGATGGCAAGCGGCATGATCGGGATTTCAAACTCACGATCCTCACATCATAGTGACAGTGCCTTAGTCCGATGAGCCACTCTGGCTCAGTATTGTGTCCACTGTATCTTAAATAGAACGATTCACTGCCTTCTATCTTGTTGGGCAGAATTTTAGCCAAAAATTAACTTTGGCAGACATCTTATTCTGAACACTATTTTACGCGAGATCTGCATACTTGCACTCCCTCAGGTTAACATTTTAGCATAGCTGAGATTGTACATGGATTTTAGCTCAAAATGAGCACCAGGCAAGAACATCACATGTGAAGAAGAGTAGGACTCTTGAATGAGAAAAAGCCAACATTATGCAAAAAAAATATTACAGATAAATGTTTCCGAGTCATTTCAGCACTGATCCTTCATCATATTTTCTAACTGAAATGATGGAGCTTTTGGCCAGTGAACAGTATAATGAGGAGGATACAAGTGACAGACTTCAAATGTATTCAAACTAAGGTAGTTTAGAAGACTTATGTTGACTGACTTAGACAAACATATGTTCCCTTCAAAATTGGACAATTTTTATCTCTGAAGTAATGACAAATGATTAATCAGCATCTGCCCATTATTTTTAAACAACTGACCTGTAAAGCCAGTAAACAAAAAAAATGACATTAACAGGCACATCTGCTGGCTAGTGTGGCAGCTGTCAAACAATTTTAAAGTTCCCCATAATGTCAATGACACCACTCTACAGGCAGATGAAAACCTGACTGATAAACCTTTTCTTTTGAGTCAACCTTTTTTTCTAATATTTACATTTTATCAGAGGTTAAAAGACACAATGTGATATCTGCATTATATAATCATCAATCTGTTGTCCTACAGCTTTAATCAATACTGGATAAGAGTCTGAATATGCTGTCTAAAATGCAAAATGGACTACACCTCTAAAAATGCACCAAATCACTTTGTAAAGAATTGTGCCGTAATAAGATCTTACCTTTTCTGCAGTGCGATTCCACACAGTAACAACATGCCCCATCTTCAGCAGATTAGAGACTATTCCACTGCCCATTAGCCCAAGCCCCAGGAACCCTATTCTGTTATCAAAGGATTAAAAAATTTGTTAGGTGTCTTTTTACCATCAGTCTTGCCAATAAATAATCCCCATCAATGACGACTCAAATCTGGTCTAAAATAAGTGTCATGGGGGCCAATGCATTACAGCTTTTGAACTCTGGCATTTTCAATACAACTGACTAAATTCAAAGAGTGTAATAACTTACTGACAAGCTTAAGCCAGGACTGCCTAAACAGAATGACATGCATCCATGTAAGCAATACATGTGATAGCAATAGTGCTCCTAACAGGTGACTGTGTTATTACATCATCTGATCTACTAAGTGTTTTAAAAGTAATTTACTGTTTCTCAATAAATCTGCAATCAACTAAGTGTTCACAGTAGTATAACCAACAAGCTAACTGCAAATTGAGTTTTTCAGCCTTTTCATACAGTTCCCAGTCATCACTTAAGTCAGAGTAAATTAAGGTAATGAAGTTTTCAGGAAAGAAGAATTCTTTAATTCGCTGTCAGTTTCTCTCTTTTCTCCTCATTTCTCAGATTTCTGCTGCTCTGCTTTCTTTTCCATTCCCAGTTACTGAACTTCATTCAAGTTTCAGCCAAATTGGAAATAAGATTTATTTTCTGTTTTCTAAGAACAGACCAACAAACGAAATAGAACGAAGCACACATGCGCAACCAACCATCAGTATTTGGTGGATATGAGGGGGTGAATATGAGGAATATGTATATGGGGAAGCTGCTCCACCAACTCAATCTTCAAGGTTTTATTCAGGTATTGTCGATGTATTTGTATGCATCTCTTATTGCATAAGCTTATAATTCTGCTGTGCCATGTAACTGCAATTTTGTACTGTTAAGGTAATGCAGAAAGGTTTATTAATGCAGGGCGGCTGCACAGTACAGCAGTTTGTCAATTTCTCTGTTCTGATTAAACTAAACCTGGTAATTAACTGCTGTATTTAAACAGGAAAACAAACAGGGCATGAGTTCCCCATCCCTGCCGTAAACCTTTGTGACATTTAAAGGGCCCATATCATATTTTTACTTGTACTGTCCACCTAATGACATTTGTGTGCGTTTACGTATTAAGTACATACACGACCAGCAATCACAATTCATATTCACAAAACTTAGCAGGTAGAACAGGTAGGTGTGTACATATATACTATTTTCTGTGACATCACAAAGTAGCGAATCTGAAATGAGTCATTTCATAAGCTTCGTTTAATGGTTCTCCATAAGAACACTACATTTACTGAACAGAATTTCCTAACATACTAAATGTTAAGTAAATATACAACACCCTGCTGATTAATGATTTTACATTCAGCGTTAAAAATGTCTACAGTATTTACCTTTGCACAGAATATTTTTTAAAATCACAAACTGCCCTGAATAGCACTGGTTCAGCATTAATGAATCCAGAGAAAACATCTGTTTTGCTGAAAATTTTTCCAGAATTACGATATTTTACTGCTCTGTTAAAAAAACGTTACATTCATCTACCATCATAATGTTGCACTGCCTTTAAAATTTCATCACTAATCATAATACAGAATAGGTACAGCTACTAGTGAATCTTTTTTAAGAGATTCAGTCTTTAAATTTTACCTTTTGTCTGTGGGTGTGATGCTGCCGTTGACGGCTGTGCTGTCTGCAGCCTGAATAGATGTAGAGCCAGTCTCCTGGGACAGAAAACAACTGCTTATAGTGGTTCATAATGCAATCACGGGTAATACTACCAGAGAAAAATCCTGACCTCTTCAATAATCTTCAATCGTTTGCTGATTGGCTCCATCGAAGAGGCGGGCTGTAAAATAAAAACACCCATCCTGTAACGCTTAAACTTCACAAGGTTCTGCAAGTGTTCAATCAATAACTAGACGTGCGTGAGTTTGTGGGAGACCTAGCTGGGTAACACGGGGAAAGTGCTTAGAAAAACAAGGTTAAAAATCATTTCACTTGACAATCAAATTTCCATGCTCCGCCCACAGATGTGCCCCTTTTATAGCTCCACCCACACGTGTTTCCTGTTGCACAAGCTTTACAGAAGGATGGTAAAACTCCCATTCAACTGAACAATTTTAAATTTGAGATTTGTTAACACAAAGTGTAAAATACTACACCACTGAGCTGGAGTAAGTCGTACCCAGTGAATCAAAATGATTTTATTCGCTATAGAAGTGGGCAATATGGCAAACGTCACAACACTTCAAAACATTCCCAACACAGCATAAGTACCTGCTACTGACATTTTTTGAGGTGTGATACTGAAGCAAAAATTCAACAGTGGTACACATTTACCACATCCTTGTACAACCTATAAATATTTAAAACATTTACTTCACTAATTATGCTTTATGTAATTAAGCAGTTTATCACTGTTATGCACACTCAGAAAAGTGTTTTGAGTCATAACAAATCACAATAAACAAACATTGTTCCTACACCAATCAACCACCATACGAACATGAGCTGGTTTACAAGAGAACAAAAATGTCCAGCTTATTCTATGTTGCTATTTTGCAAATATCAACTCAACTCAGCTTTATTTATATAGAACTTTACAAGCAGCCTCAGCTACAACAAAGTGCTGCACAGAAAGAAACATTCAACTAAAACAGAAACTAGTGAGTAATACAAAGTAAAAACAATAAATGCAACATACCAATGAATAAATTAGAAATAAAAACATTGTAAATACTAATAAAATAAAATAAAACGTATTTTATTAACGTGCTGGGTTAATGCCAATGAATAAAAATGAGTTTTAAAAAGAGCTTTAAAAATGGACAGTGAGGAGGCCTGTCTAATATGCATCAGAAGGTTATTCCATAATTTATGTGCAAATATACAAAAATATACTAAATAAACCAGATTATAAATCAAATGCCAAGTTTTGATATTTACATGGAAACTCACTTGTGTTCTATGGTTTCTCATAAGGTTAAATTGGATTTTTACAAGCTTGTACAACTTCCCAACAGTGAAACATTTGTGGTCGTAGCATGGACTGGTAAATTAAAAACTGCGGGTTTTCTTGGTCAGTAGGTTGCCTCAGAAGTTTAGCACACTGCATCCATGCCACAGCAGCACAAACTGTGATCTGGTACAAGCAGCAAAAAAATCAGCATTAGCAGCTACTCATCTTTCACAGTCATAATATCAGTATTGGTTTAAGCGAAACCTTCTGGTTGATCTAGCAATCACAAACAGTTAAGCACAACAAAGACAAAAACCCTGAGGCAACCAAGTGGCCTATTATTTTCATTCTCCATTCAGATCAGGATGCATTTGCTACTCATTGAATCATTACACAGCAAGACATGTTCAAAGCAGGAGGTAAGCGTCAGAGTGATTTGGTGTGAAATTGTTCACGGTGGTGGTGATAGGAAACAGACAGTTGAAGCGTTTAATGTCTCTAAAGGCTATGTCACAAAGTTATTACATTAAAAGGTTATGTACACATACATTGTTTTACAAACATTTTCTTAAGATTTTGGTCTAAAATAATGCTAAAATCCATTTGTGGTTGAGGGGTACATGTGGGGTGTTGTAAACAAAATATTCCCCAAAGAAAACTTTTGTTTCCACTATTGTACCATTATCAACATTACACTTAAAACATATAAAAACTGGATGTGTAGATTCACTGATTGTTTTGGATAGTAATTCTGGTTCCTTCACCACCAGGGTAAAACAAAAAATCTCTCCGTAAAGGACAGCTGAAGTACTGAATTTTGCTGAAATGTTAAAAAGTTGGTGGAATTTCCCTTTAAGTGCTTTTTGGATGTTTGTGCGCATGTATATTATATATAATTACATTTTCTTTTCCAATTAATGTTTCTACATTGTTTGGTCTGGACTTTGACTTTTCATTTTGGTCTGAGCCAAAACAGCTGGTGGAAAAGGGTCCGGACCAAAGGAGCAAAATTAGATCCGACCAAAAGATGTGGTCTCGATCTGGATCCATGGTCCGATTCGTGCGCAGTGTGTGTAAAAACTAATCAGACCAAAAATATACAAGGTTACAAACACACAAGCCTTGGTTCGGACTTTCAGGTGTGAAAATGCCCTCAGAATAACAGGGACTAACAGTGAATGCACTGGCTGACAGCTTTGAAAGCCGCACTAAGAAGATGAAATCTTAAAGTTGAGCACTTTTTAAACAGCTTTATTTGTCAAGAAAATATTCCACCAATCTGACATTATTGGTATTGGGCAGATAAAAATCTGGATCAAAGGTAAGAAAAATAAATTGTACTCCATTCTTTAACAAACATTCAACAAAATCTGAAACAACATGTACTAATTGTATCCAAGGAGCAGCAAAGTTTCTAAATTCCCAAAAACCTGTATTCTGTTAGCAAAGCCAGTGGTGCTAGTGTTGCTATTACAGAAAACTAGCAGTGAAAGAAAGGAAGGGAATCGTTCTAGGAGTGAGAAACATCACTATCGAGCCAAGTGCAGGAGATAGAAAACAGTAAAATATGCTAATGAAGCATACTGCATCTCCTCTTACCTTCTCAGACTGGCTGAGCAGAAAGTGATGGAAATGTGGGTCATCCTTTACTGGCTATAATGGAAAAGAGTTAAATTGGAAACTATTCTCTAAAGAGATGTACTGACCTCATACTTGGCTAATTTGTGTCTATGTACAGCTGCATGGTGGGAGGTAAAGAGAAACTGTAGGAGGAATCATTCAGTCTTTTTATATTGTGGTTTGCCACTTTCCCAAATCCACAA
Organism: Crenuchus spilurus; assembly: GCA_036984385.1. NCBI lineage: Eukaryota > Metazoa > Chordata > Actinopteri > Characiformes > Crenuchidae > Crenuchus > Crenuchus spilurus. The sequence continues at coordinate 32,747 of BRDA01013500.1, read as the reverse complement.
AATAAAGCCTGCAACCAATGCCATGAAAAAAACACCCTCAGTTCTATGCAGAAAAAGTCACATCTTAAATATACGTATGTTTCTTATTTAGCCACTGAAATTAACACATTTTAATTGTGCCACAACTTTTGCACAGGCCATATTTTGGGTTGTATTATTCTCCCATATGTTCAGCTCAGTAAATAGTGTGTGTTAATTAAAATATGCTCAATTTTGTTCTCTGCAATTATAAATCAATAAAACGAGTGATGCACAAGTGCCTGCTGATATACATCAATATAAAATGATTTTTAATTTAGACAGAAATATTGTCTTTACAACGTTTTGCTTGTCTTTAGGCGATACACAAAGTCTGCAACCAAATTATACTCCTCAAATAATAATAATAATAATAAATCAATATGTTAGACTGATCATGTAAATAAAGACTTTAAAAAGCAGGTTAAAATATATCAACATTTAATTTGCACTATATCATTTACAAATCCTATTATACTTGCAAGTTATGAAAACGAATATGGTCATTTGCATATTGCATTTGTGTGTAAAGCATAAAATAAACTGCATGAACATCTCAACTCTAAGTACACTTAAGCAGCAACCACAATCTCAAACAGCAGGAAAAAAGTAAAAAGTAGTTATTTTCATGGCAGTGCATGGAAATAGTTATCACCATATAAAATCCTCAGCTATGACCACATTTAACTGTGGCTCTGCTCAACACTTGCAGTTTAGCTGCTTGCAGGATAAGTCTAATCTTGGATTAAATCACAGTACCAAATGTGTTATAACCTGGAGGCCTGAATCTGAAAAACTGGTCCTACATCAGTGACAATTTACAATGGAATGTTTTAGGCCTCGTTGTATTTCTCTACTATGTGCTAAAAATTCTGCTTCATTTAGAAACACAGTAAAGTATGGAAGCCTGTTTCTACCAAGCAAGAGCAAAATACCTACAGTGGTGCTTGAAAGTTTGTGAACCCTTTAAAATTGAATACATTTTTTGCATAAATATGACCTAAAACATCATCTGATTTTCACACAAGTCCTAAAAGTAGATAAAGAGAACCCAGTTAAACAAATGAGACAAAAATATTATACTTGGTCATTTATTTATTGAGGAAAATGATCCAATATGTTATTTGTGAGCGGAAAAAGTATGTGAACCACTAAGATTAGCAGTTCATTTGAAGGTGAAATTAGAATCAGATGTTTTCAATCAATGGGATGACAATTAGGTGTGAATGGGCACCCTGTTTTATTTAAAGAGCTGGGATCTATCAAAGTCTGCTCTTCACAACATGTTTGTGAAAGTGTATCATGGCACGAACAAATGAGACTCCTGAGAAAAGGTGCTATTGATGCTCATCAGGCTGGAAAAGGTTACAAAACCATCTCTAAAGAGTTTGGACACCACCAATCCACAGTCAGACAGATTGCGTACAAACAAAAGAAATACAAAACCATTGTTACCCTCCCCAGGAGTCGCCGACCAACAAAGATCACTCCAAGAGCAAGACGTGTAATAGTCCAAAGGGGCTCACACCAGATAATGAAAGCAAAGGTTCACATACTTTTGATAGTCACAAATGTGTCATATCGGATCCTTTTCCTCAATAAATAAATGACCAAGTATAATATTTTTCTACTTTTAAGACTTCTGTGAAAATCTGATGTTTTAGGTCATATTTATGCAGACATATAGAAAATTCTAAAGGGTTCACAAATGTCCAAGCCTCACTGTACAACCCATCTGCTGATTCTGAAAGCAGGACTTTTTTCCAGAATTTTGTAATTTTGACTTACTATGTTGAAATAATGACTTTCTCATACTAACGACTTGGTCCAGAATCTGATAACACAACCAGAATATGCTGATACAGTACTTTGAAAATGAGGCAAGTCAAAATTTCAAACAGAGAAAGGAGAATAACAAGTAGACAAAAAGCATATTTTCCCTCCTCCCAGGTGTAAACAGACTCCCATAGCAAAGTGCAGATTAAGCAGGGCAAACTGTGAATTTATCACCTACACTGCTCTCCCATTTGAATCCTGCAACTGTTCCAGCCACCAGCCGTTGCACAGAGGATGGTTCTGGGTCAGAGTCAGTTTGATCCTTAAGGGAAAGAGAGACACATTTACCAAATACTTGAACTTGACTTCATCTTGCTGAATAAAGCCTAAAGCAAGCTGCAGTGCTGCTCATTCAAAAATGCAGCTTTATGTGCACTCAAGCCACATTGCAAAAACAAACAGCAGTCAAGCGATGATGTGGGAATGGGGCTGTCCAGGCATGTGCCATGTGCATGACAATATCCTACACCAGGTCAATCACCCGATTTTCAAAGCGCACCACCTATGGAAGTCTTTGAAGTACTTGCTCTAAAAGGGGAAAATGCACAGGTCTCCAGATTATGTATTTAATATATACCAATATCCACTAACCTTGTCTGAAGATCCACCCTTGAATGCATCCTCGTCATCTTCCTCTATAATCTTCATAGGTTTTGCTGCAGTTTTCCGTCCCTTCTCAGATTTATTTTTGTCATCGGAGGCATGTGCCTGTAAAATGAACAAAATTTAGGTTACAGAAGTTTCAATGAAAGAGAAGGAATATGACATTAATTATTATAATAAATTAAGCTACAATACTTTATGAATCATATTTTAATAAATGACAGATTTAGACCAATTACATTCTGGAAACATCATGCTGTGTATAGTAGTTACACAAATTGTACAGTAACAAGTACATGACAAGATGCCATTTTTTCATTAAATTTTATCAACTGTTTTGATCAATTTGACAATTAGGTGATGTCATCTTACCACTGACATTTCAAAGATGATTACTTGGACAATGATTGTGGAAGCGCAATTACCTTGTTTACTTGAAAAGTAACAAGTATATGGCTTAATATGTAATGATTAATGTCAAACATACTTGCTCTTTTCCCTTGGCTTTCTTTAAGTACTCTTCAACCGCATCCACAGCCTGCTGGAAGCGTTTGCCTTTGTTTATCTTGATCATCTCCTCCTTGTGGGGGTGATATGGCTTCAGCTGTTCAACCTTTATCCAGGCACTGAACGCACAAAACATTTCAGCAGTGAAGAGATGCACAATTTACTCAATAATCACTACATGCATTTTAAAAGCATATACTCACTGATCCTCAGTCCCAAAAAACTTTACAAAGAAGCATTTTTTGCCTCTGGGCTTTTTCAAGTCCTTTGGAGGACTGACAATCTAGAAAAAGAAAGATGGTCTCAAGGTCAGAAACTGTATCTAATAACTGACACAGAAATCCTGTAAGTGGTTAGTTACTTTCACGTCTATATGCATGAATGGCTGCACCGAAAGCCACAAAAACAAGAAATGAGTTGCTGCAAAGGAAAATAGCACATGTTTACATAGCCACGGTGTCTAAACGTACCTTTCCTGGCCACGGGGGATACCGTCCAAGCTTTCCCCTAAAACACACCACAAAGTCAGAAACCATCAACTACTTTGGTTTGGTTTATTTGAGATTTAAATTAATAACAACAGCTAACATTAAAGTCGACATAAAGCCACGGCAGCAGGAGTACAGTAATCGCTGGCAATTTGACAACGCAGCTGCTAGCTGGTTAGCTTAGCTACTGAAGTCCTGTTTCCCTCAGAGCGCAAACAGTAAACTCGATGTGCAAAGTTACACTTACTCAAAACTACAACTACAACAAGTCAAAAGCAACGTCACGGTGATGTTCACGAGCTTTTAATGTGGAGACCAGGGCTCTATCTAAAGGGTAAGCGCTCGTTAGCTTGCTGGCTAAAAACTGTTTCTGTTCAGTTTGTTTGGGTCGGTGCTGCTAAACTGTTTGCAGATAAACCTGCGCTCACACGCATGTGGCAACGTTTTAGACATGTTATGGTGATTAGCGAGTAAGACAGTCTGAAAGATAAGTTCAAAATAGAAAATCTCACCAAACCAAATCCCCGATCCGCAGATGCACCGTCGCCATCTTAAAACCTTAGTGAAACGCAGTGAATGCAGGGAAGACGCACACCCACATACGTCACTACCGTAGATATCCATAGGAGACCTTATCAGACCATCGATATCTACAGGCAGTCACATGCATAGACTGTCAAAAACATCAACCTTCGGTATTTATATATTGTATCATAATAATCTTTATATTTATGTGCTTAACCATACGACAAATTACGTATGATAATATATTTATTAATTACGTACAATTACCACAAATATTTATAGATTAATTCAACATGGTCGTGTATATCTATGGGTGAACTTACTCCTGACTATCGATATCTCCATGGGCGTTTCTAGCCCATTTTTATGGGCACTTCAGCACCCCTAATTTGAGTCCAAGCACCAAGCAAAAGTCTTTTTATGTAAGTTTATCTCTCATAAGCTGAAATTGCTTTTTAAACAAATGCAAAAAAAGATAAAGAGAAAGTATGGTTTAAACAAAATATTTTAACAAGGAATTTTACAGCAATCCCTCCTCCACTTCTTGGTGTGTGTGGTCAGCCAGACAGCCATGGACATTAAATTGTTTTTCAAGAAAAAAACACTCATGTTCAGGTTAGAGAGAAAGGTGAAAATGATGTGGCTTCATTGCCCACAGTAGGGTGACCAGATGCCCTAAAATAATTTAAAAGTGACTTTTCCTTAATGCTGAACTAATTTTTCCTAAACAGTAAGTGATGTAGTTGTAGAATAGCTCATATGAACAGGCCAAAAACAGAGCTGTCTGAATATTGTAATGAAATTGCCTATTTAGGCAGCAATTTCTGTTTTTAGTTATATATATATAATCATATAATAGAGAATGAAACTGCTACTTTGGGAGGAAAATTGTCTTTAAAATGTGTGTGTCCAGCAGTTTTATTGCCATCATATCTGCTGATAAGATGTTTAAAATGAAGGTAACACACATGTCACCTGTGATATAGTTTGTCTCTATCATATACTCTGAATCTGTAAATGATCTTCATAATATTGATAACAGATTATTAGAATTACTGTGTGATACAGCAGTTCAGAATTCTATGAAAAAATACTATAAATTCATATCAATCTATTTATTTGTCTGATGTTAGATTTAAAAACATGTTATTTGTTTGTAATATTTGCCAGTTGGTTGGCAGCACAAAGGGGTAGAGAGGAAAATAGAGAGAGGGGAGAGCGAGGAGGATGGACAGCAAGAAGAAGGTGAGAAAGTTGACAGTTAATGTTAGTGAAGAGCACATTAGTGATGATGCCATGAAAGCCTTTGTTTTCTACATTCATTGCAGTCAAGTTCACAATGATTTCAAAGGGGACAGGGAGTCTGTAGGCCTGCTAGGCTCACTTAGCACAGCTAAAGCTCTGCTCCTAGAATTGCCCCTGAACATCTATATGTGAAATTACCCATGAGAATAGATAGGTACACCTACCTATGAACTTAAATATTTATAGGTGAACTTATCCATAACCATAAATATAGCTATGAAATATTATAACTATTACTAATTACAATACTAATAACAACTATTACTTAACTGAGAACATAATAATGGGTTAAAGGAATTATTATTATTATTATTATTATTAGTAGTAGTAGTACAACACTTAACAGTAACTAAATGTACTTCTATAGAGTGTTTTTTGTGACCATAGATATCTACAGGGCACATACTCCTGAAAAAGTAGATAATTATAGGATACTCTCTCAGAACTATTTATATGTGAAAAATATATATTCATGACCATATAGAATATGTACTCATTAATAAATATATTTTCTTATATAGAGAAATATATCTATATTTCTGCATAAATTTGTCCTACAATTTAATCAGATATGTCACACAAATCCTAAATTTGTAGATAAAGAGAACAATCTGACAATCTGATAAAGTTTTAGGTCAAATTCATGCAGAAATATACAAAACTCTAAAACATTCACAAACTTTCAGGCACCACTGTACATATATGGCACTTATAGGGGTTAGACAATGAAACTGAAACACCTGTCATTTTAGTGTCTTAGGTTTCATGGCTAAATTGGACCAGTCTGGTGGCCAATCTTCATTAATGTAACATTGCACCAGTAAGAGCAGAGTGTGAAGGTTCAGTTAGCAGGTAAGAGCACAGTTATATAGTATATTACAATGCACACAACATTATGGGTGACATACCAGAGTTCAAAAGAGGACAAATTGTTGGTGCACGTCTTGCTGGCGCATCTGTGACCAAGACAGCAAGCCTTTGTGTCTAAATATTATTGAGCCACTTTGGGGTGTTTTGGAGGAGCGAGTCAGGAAACGTTTTCCTCCACCAGCATCACGCAGTGACCTGACCACTATCCTGCAAGAAGAATTCCTCTGACCACTGTGCAGGACTTCTATATGTCATTCCCAAGATGAATTGATGCTGTATTGGCCGCAAAAGGAGGCCCTACACCATACTAATCAATTATTGTGGTCTAAAACCACGTGTTTTAGTTTCATTGTCTAACCCCTGTATATAGCTCATGGCTATAGACGTTTATAGGGTATCAATAGCCATAGATATGAAAAACATATAGGGTTGACTTTCATAATTCAAAGATGCACCATGAGAAACTACACGTGATAAATTAATGAGATCTCTGTTCAAGTAATACAAAATATTTACAGTTATCTAATACATATACCATCATGTACAGTAGTTGTAGTGGGACTTTGCTTTGAGAGCAAAAGGCTATCTTTACTTCAGGTACTTCAGGTATTACTCCACAGTAATACAATATGAAATGTAAAGATTTCTGATGCGACATATACTTGTATAATAATAAATATTTTCCTACAGTTTGTGGTATCCTGTAGTAAACTACAGATAATAGTTAACATTTATTATTAGATGTTAGTAGGAGTCCTATATTAATTAATGTACTATTACTACAGTTTTTATATAATTTTTGTAATTCCAATTTATTAATATTTAAATCTATTAGAATATAAAAACGTATAATTAAAATGTTAATAAACGTTAATAAAATGTTAAACAATAGTGTATATATAGATCTACGTATACATATGCACAGGTATATCACCTCAAGTTACTGTTATGATCAGACATACAGTACCATTCATATGTTTGGACACACCTTCTGGACATTCAGTGGTTTTTCATTATTGTAGATTAATACTAAAGTCATCCAAACTATGAAGAAACACATATGTAATTATTTAGTAAACAAAAAAGTGTTAAATAAACCAGAATATGTTTTATATTTTAGATTCTTCACAGTAGACACCTCTTGCTTAGATGCCAGCTTTCTTGGCATTTTCTCAGTCAGCTTTATGAGGTAGTCACCTGGAATGGCTTTCAGTTAGCAGCTGTGTGTTGTCAAGAGTTCATGACTTGCATTTCTTGCCTCTTAATGTGTTTGAGACATCAGTTATTTGTCTACTTTGCAGAATCTAAAATCTAAAACATATTTTGGTTTGTTTAACACTTTTAAGTTTACTACATGATTCCTTATGTGTTGCTTCAGTCTGGATGACTTCAATTTAAGAATAAAAGAAAACAATAAGAACACTGAATGAGAATGTGTGTCCAAACATTTGACTTGTACTGTATAAATATACAAACAGTATATGGAGAAAATACAATTTTATGGAAAATTGCACTGTGTAAACCCAACCTAAGAGTGTTTAATGTCTGAAATGTAAAGTGAAGACAGCAATACAGTACTTCAGTTGCCCATATGTATTTTATCTTAAAGGAGAACAAAAACAACAGTTTTTGGTTATGACAAGAATTGTTCCAAATGACATGATGGCATTCCACTTACAGGCAAAACACACAGTGGTATGTAAAAATGTATCTGTTGTAGACTGCTTTTAAGCTTTAAACTAACCAGCCTTTAATAAGAACATGATAGGCACAGTTACAGATAACACTCACCCTGTTCAAAGTGTTGAATATATTCTCTATATTAGCCCAAAGACTCTGAATCAGAAGCAAAGAACAGCCACGTACATCAATATATGAATGCATTTGAAAATAAATACACAGTGCATGAGAGAGAACAAAATATGATTTTATCTCTAATCTGGAAGCCCAAAGAAACATGCTTAATCAAGAACTTTTAACCAAAGCTCTGCAAAGAAGTAAATTGACAGAATAAAATAAAAACAGACAAATAATTTTATATTTTGGAATTATTTGCTCTTTCCAGAAACCATGACGCCAAACTCTTGGATGCTGATTTCTTTGTTCTGATACTGCTGTAGCTGACGGGTTGTGATGTTTCCAGCTTTCAGGGCATCCGCAATGGAGAACTTTTTGCCTGATTTCCTGTCATGAAGAACAGATGACTCCCCATTTGGACCCTTAACAGAAATCTCTTCCCAATCGCATTCTTGACTCTGTAGGTTGACAAACATCTTCCAGTCGATTAAGCCCAGTTTGTAAGCTTCTTCAGGCCTCATCTCTTTGCCTGTGTCTGGATCGATGACGACAATAGAGCGACGCAGATGACTTTCTCTTTGTTCTCTCTTCACCCTCACTGCAGACAGACTCTTCTGCAACTTTTCGATTTCTTCATCTTTGTCTGACGTGATGCGTCTCAAGTCAGACAGCTCTTTCTGTAGGGATGTTACCCGGATTTCCAAGTTCTTGCTGTTGTCCATCGGAAGAGACTCTGTGATCTGTCTGGTTTCCTTTGTGGTGATCTGGATCTCAGACTGAAGTTTCCTGATTTCATTCTGAAGGCGCTGGTTCTCTTGTTGCAGTCTGTTGCTCTCGTCACGAATGTAGTCGAGCTCTTTGAATGACTTTGTGTTTGTGAACTCTACTTCGGTCAATCTGGATGTAACAGTGGCAAGTTCTGCATCCAGTTCTTGCCGACGTCTTGTCTCATCCTCAAGGCTTCTCTTCAACCTTTCAATCTCAAGTTCTGCTTCAGGATCTTTCTCAACTTGAACCTTCTCTGTGCGGACAACTTTTTCACGGACTTCCATTCTCTCAAGCGTTTCTTGTTGTTGAATCAGAGCATTATACTCTTTCTCCAGAAGGACACGCTTGTGCCTCTCTTCTTCAACTTGAAGCCGTAGTATGGAATGTTCTTTCTCTTGCTGTGGATCTTGCTGCAGGACAACTTTTTGTTTCACTGTGACCTTCTCCCTGTTCTCCTTGTCCCTGATCTCTAGTTCATTCAGCCTAACTCTCAACCTCTGAATCTCAAGCTCAGCATCTCTACGAGCTCTACGCTCACGTTCGAGTTCTTCCAGCTGGAGGTCCAGCTCATTCTTTTTACGCTGCAGCCTGGCAAGTTCGTCTTTCAGGAGTTCCCTTTGCCTTACTTCACTGCTGATGTTCTGAGTGAAGGTGTCACATTCAGATTTCAAGACAGGGCATTCCTCCATCTTCACCACCTCTTGCTGCACAACCTTCTCCCTAACCTGTGACAAGTCAATCCTCTTAAGCCTGATCTTCTCTTCGCTAGCAGCTCGTTCTCTTTCTAGGTCCAAACGCTTCCTCTGTTCCTCAGCAAGTTTACGCTTAAGGGTCTCGATTTCTTCTTTAGTTTTAGGGTCTTCTCTGTACTGAAGGACTTCATTAACCACCTCCTTGGTCTGCACCTGAGGCTTGGTGTCTTTCCACCTCTGAATTTCATCCCTTAATTGGATCATCTCAATTTCACACTTCTCTGTCTGGTGGGTCTTGTCCACAATCTCATTTCTGAGTTTCTCAAGCTCTCTTTCAGTTTCAGGGTCAGTCTTGTACCTGATCACCTCCTTGATAATTTCTTTGTATTCAATCTGTGGGCCTCTGTTCTTCAGCACTATCAGCTCATCTTGTAAGGACCTCAGCTGGAGTTCAGCATCTCTGCACCTTCTTTGCTGTTCCACAAGTTCTAGCCTAAGATTTGCAACTTCTGTTTCTGCCTTGGGATCAGGTCTAACAATTTCTCGCACCTTCTCCTGAATAATAACCTTTGATTTTTCTTCCTCAAGGCTTGTGATCTTCCGTTGAAGGTCTGTTTTCTCTCTTTGAGAAGACATCCGTTTTGATTTTTCATCCTCAAGCTGCCTTCTCAGGTTTTCAACCTCCCTTTCCAGTGCAATATCTTTCTCCACCTTAAGAACCTCTCTAATGGAGATTTTCTCCTCAGCCATAGCCTTTTCCTTCTCCAGGCGTTTTAATTTTTCTTGCAGGAATCGAAGCTCATCCTCAAGATGTTTTCGGTTATCAACTTCTTTCTGCTTCCGGTCAATGAGCAATCTGTACTCGTTCTCAAGCTGAGGGTCATTTTGCACCTTTACCACTTCTTCCTCCCTGATAACTTCCTGCTCTTTGGTTTTCTCTGCAGCAAGGACAGTTATTTGCTTCTGGATCTGAATGACTTCATTGTCTTTGACACTCTTTTGTCTCTTGAGCTCCTCTAGCTCTTCTCTAAGTTTTCTTACTTCCTCCTCCTGTCCTCTGTCTCTTTCAATGCGGAGAACCTCTTTGACTGTGTACTGCTGAGCACCTTCTTTCATTTCTGTTTCAATCCCACGTAGCTTAATTCGGAGAGTGTCTAGTTCACTCTCAAGGATACGAGTGGTCCTACGCTCATCTGCAAGCTTCTGCTGGACTTTGCTGATTTCTTCATCCAGCTGAGGATCTGGCACCTTCTTAATCAACTCTTTCTTGACAATTGTGTCTTGTGGTTTTTGTGCTTCAAGCACATATATGTCACTCTGAAGTGTTTTGATTTCATTTTCCAGCTGCTGTCTTTTCAGAGTCTCCTCATCCAATTGCTTCTTGATTCTCCAGGGTTCTTCACCTGGAGCACTTGCTTTAACACTCTGAACATTCTGCTGGACTATTACTTCTGGTTGCTATTAAAATGTAAGTAAAATATTAAAAGTTAAACTACAAAAAGTTTAAATATTATGTCAAGCTTAATTGCTTTTTGGGTGTCAGTGTGCTGTACCTGATTTAGAAGACTTTGTGCAAATTCCAGGTTCTGCAGGCGTTGTTTATTCACAGCACTGACTTCAGTGAATTTGGCCTCAATGGCTGCTTCCTATTGGATAAGAATATTATATATTTGACATATATTTTAAATAAACATATTAATATAATACACAGAACACAGGGAATTTTTATGTCGTTTCATCTAATGCAGTGTTACAGAACATAGCCTTTACTTATTCATTTCTATTTTTGAACTACTACTGCTAACAGAACTTATCCATCCATCATCATCATCATCATCAGTAATAACAACAACAATAACAACAACAAAACTACAACAACCACTACTACTACTACTACTATCACTATTATATATAATAATAATATATTTAAATCTTTATAAATAATAATAATAATAATAATAATAATAAAAATAATAATAATAATAAAAAAATAATTAGTATGATTTCTTTATTTTACACTTATTTATTTATTTATGTCATACCTCTCCCTTCACTCTATTGGCAGGAGATTCCAGTCTGCTCCTCTTGTATGTTTGTGGGACCAAACCATCTTCAAGGTCAAGAATGGACTTGAACCTCTCAGCTTCACCTTCATAGTCCTAAAACATCACACAAAAACATACACTGACTGCACCTCATTCAGATTACTAGGAGTGGACTATGTAATATTACATTTTCAGGATTTCTTCATACCTTGACTGATTGCTGGTAAAGTTGTGCATTCTTTGAAACATTGTTCAAGTCTGATTCCTTTCTTGCAATGTCAGACAGCAGATTCTATCACAAGAAATGGAAATACATGTATTTAAATTGCTTTTTAAATCAGCATATATTAATCAGCATATATACATTACTATACTTACTCTCTGGTTTTTCAACTTGGCCTCCACCTGTTTTATGTCATCAGTCTCACGTGGCTCATAGTTTGGTACACGGGACAGCCAATTGTTCAGATTGTCATAATCATTGCGGTAATTGTTGTAGGCACTTTTAGCTTTCTGCAGACTCTGTGATCTACAAATTAAAAACACTGTGAATGAATATTGCTTATACACTTTTACTCAGTGAAAAAAATATGCATAATAAGTGGGTAAAAAAATATATATTTAAACTTTACACTGTATCTAACTTCTGCATTACCGGTAAATACCCGTTTTGATGTGTTGGGCATAATGTTTTATATGCTGAAGAAAAAAATCCTCTTTTATTTACATGAGGTGGACAAAAAAATATAAATATGCATTATAAATAATAAATATACATTTGCATGCAAAAATGTGGATATGAATATGAAGGAGAATATAAACTCACCTGGAATCAATTTGCCTGTTGAGGTTGTCATAGCGTTTGCTGAGTTTCTGGACATCGGCCTCCTGTCTCTCAATGTCTGGGCAGTGTTCCTGAACCTTGTTTACCATGTTATCACAGCTGACCTTCGCTGACCTCAGATTCTGCTCCATCTCTGGCACTACAGATTTCTTTGCCCGAAGGTCAGATGCCATGTCCTGTAATAAAAATGATACAAAAAACAAAATTGTGGAATTAAGTGTATTACATTTTTTATATTTTAGTTTAATCATTATCAATATATTATTACAATAATTAAATAATAATAAAAAATTGATTGTTTGCATTATTCTCATTGCAACAGTGATAAAGATTGGAAACTCATCTTACAGCTAGCTCACGCTGAGTCTTCTCCAGGGAGCTGAGATCAGATGGAGCCACCTCTTCTCTGGCCAGTCTGTTCTCGTAGGTGGACAGCAGGTTTTTGGTGTTCTGTATGGAGTTCTCCAGACGGTTGGAGTTCTGCAGTCTGTGGGAACAAATCCATTCTGTTATTGTATTGTCAGAATCAGTATGATCTGCAGTGAAAACCATTGATAATGATGGCGAAAGAACTCAATGTGTTGTATACCTGAAAACAAAATAGGCTCTATAATACACTATAATGATCCACACATTCATTCTGATAGATGTAATACACTACAGGAAGTTCAGGGGGTGACATGACTTCTATTTTTCAGTTTAAAAAGTGCTCTATAATGTTGATTTGATTCATAGGATCATTCTGACAGATTGTAATACACTACAGGAACTTTAGGGGGCAATATGATGTCTGCTGGCTTGTTTAAATGTTATCTATAATGATATAGTTTTTATAGCTTTGCGCAGCTGTAAAGTAAGAAATTGCTTATTGAAGGATGGCACATACTTGTCATCAGCACATTTCAGCAGCTGGTCAACTTTGTTGTATTTGCTGTTTGTTTCAGCCACTTTGGAGTAAAGCTGTGGAGCGCTGGCACATTTAGGGCTAGATTTGAGGAAGAATTCAGCCTCCTGGACTTTGGAGGTCTTCTCTGGTTCTATCTTGCGAACTGCTATGGCAATTTCCTACAAACAATAACATTTGTTATAAAAAAAAAAACCTGTATAGGGGTTTTGGACAACATGATAACAAAAGGACAATAAATAATCAGAACATTGTGTCCCATTTTTAAAACAGCATATCATACCGTGTCAGAAACCACATAATCAAGATATTTTGAGATACTGAACAAATGAGTTAACAGTGTTTCGCAAATGCATCGGTATTATATAAAATGTATCTGTTAACTTGCACTGTTCAGACAGAGAGCCTGTAATTTTTTGAAAGTCTGTAATGTTTTCACCTTCATGTGCTGAAGTCTGTCACCACTGTCCTGCATAGGACGGGTCTGCTCCAGAGGGGGGCGCACTTGAGTGTAAATGGCCTTCTCCTGTTTATCCAGGTCATTTGTCACTTTATCCAGACCAGCCATCAGCTGCCGACACTGCAGTTCCTGCTTATCTGTGGTTTCAGGTGAGAGAGAATGAGTCATAAATGAGTCACTTAAGGTCACTTAACCATGCTCCATGCTGTAATTATACATAAAGGCATTTCCCCCTTATTTACTACTTTAAACTAATATGTTTAAAGAATTAATGGTGCATTTAAATGTGAGGGGGAAACCGTCTGAACTCCAGTCAAAAGGTTTTTTTTAATTAAAAAATAATATTGTTATTATTATGTTATAATAATAATTTATTGTTATTATTAAATCTTTACATTTGTTACTGCCTTCTTTGTATCTTTACATTTTATTAGTTGTTGCAAATCTGCAAAGAACATTTAATGAAATTTTATTTGTATTTAGTAATAGAAATATTCAAAATAGTGCAATTAACACAATTAGGTTGTGAAATTGAGTTATACGTAAATAGAGCTAATATTGTTATTGCTTAATTAATTAATTAATTTTTATTTGCTAATCTCATGTGCCTACCTTGTCCACTGGGGCTGTCCTTCCTCAAGTCACTGAGCCGAGACTGCAGTGCTACTTTACTGGTGGCCATCTTCTGTTTAATGCCTTTCTGCTGGTTTACCACACTGTAGGATGACACAAGTTAACATCTTACAGCTGGACTGTTTCTGTCCGGGATCTCACCATTATCTATACAATCATCTCAGCTGATCAAATATAATAATCATCACATGTAGCAATGTATAATCTGCTCATATGTTCAAAAGGGTAAAATGTGTTTGAATATACAGACAGGCATGTCAGTCTATTTTAGCCAATTTCAGACTTACTAAGGCAACCTACTACACACAGGGTACTGTATGTCTCAATTAAGGGGATGCATCTTTCAGAGGCTGGATTTGAAGACTGTGTAAAAGAGGTGTGGCTTTTACATTTCAAAGGCTCCTTCAAATGTAGCTGAGAAATCTGTCCTTCTTTTCCTTGGCAATGAAGGATATAATGTTGGGATCCTTCACAACCCAACGTATCCCAAGATTCAATATGGACTATGCAGCCTTCAATGGACTCAACCCCTGAATTGGGACACAGCTACAGTGTTAAACTTTATTTAATAACAGCTTCTGAGGAAACACCAATATCCAGAACATGCTGCTCGCCACCAGCAGCCAGGGGCCTGAGAGACCAAAAATTGGCCATGTTCTCTCCGGGCAGGTAAGATGGAACTCTCTCCCCAGCACTACTAAGTAATGTCTGCTGGTTCAGATGTCTCAGAACTCGGGATCCTGAGCTTTCCTCCAAAGCACTGGCTGCTTGGTGGCGATGTATCGGCAGCAGTTCTAAAAGAGGCAGTGGCTTGACTTCACATGCATCGGAGGAGGCCTGTGTTAGTTTGCACTCTCTTAGAGTCAGGGACGTTACAAGCAATAGAGAGAGTCCTAACAAATGGCCGGGTCGATTGGCTACCAAACACACTGGTGAGAAAATCTGAGAGAGATAACGAACATTGCAGGGACTGAGATTCTCTCACGT
>BRDA01013500.1:0-17455 GCA_036984385.1 Crenuchus spilurus | reverse complement strand
AAAAAAAAAAAAAAAAAAGGAAAAAGAAATAGTATCACTAGTGGAAGTGGTGAGTTTGGGTAAATCTGGCAGGAATAAGTGTAGCGTCGTTAGCTTGTTTTAAATTGACTCTTGTTTTCTTCTTAAATATACAAAAAAAAAACCTTATATCATGTGTTTCCACTGGGATGGTAACTGTGATGTTGCTATTTTATAAAGCAGAATGCCATCATGTATATATTGCTAATTTTATATCAATACCACTAAAGCTGAGACTACATTCACCTGAACTTGGAAATGGGAACTTTGCGGTTGGAGGTTACATAAGCATACTAATCATTACTGATGCATGATATCAATACCAATTTACTGGCCAGTACAAAAAGTCAGTCACAGACTGCAAGACCTACTTTTCAGAAATGGACACTGATTCAGGGTCAGTGGGTGGAATCATGAAGCACACTCCAGGAGCAGACAGTGTCCGGCCGGATGAGTCTTTAACATCCCACTTGTTGCCATTGTTCCTGAGCAGGGTGTAGCGCTCACCTCGCAGAATCTGACCCTGTATGCATCCCATAAAAACACAAGGAGAAAAGTCTTATTCTGCGCACTGATACCTCTGCTAAATTCCTGCCCTGCAAATCCAAAATCCTACCCAAAATCCGACTCTCACATCTGCCTGCTTAAGGATTTAAATACATTAAACTGAAGAGCTCTAAACACCAGCAGAGGGGAAAGTCAACTGATTTGGTGTTTCATCTACATAATATTGGCAATTTCTCCAACTGGAAAAGGGAGAGTGGTGAACCTTTTACTCTCACACTCTGATTAAAGTCATAGTTCAGCCAAAAAATTACCCAGTTTTCCCTCAAACACCAAAGGTATTCATTCAAACAAAGCAGGTGTGGTTTAGTAAGCTGTTATTTTGACAAACTACTTTTTATGAATAATATTATATATTTTTATCATTTTTAAAATACCAATATGGTATAGAGTGTCAGAAAACACATAATAAAGTCTATTTGAGATTACTACAAGCAAGCAGGATATGGTTTATGATTTATTAGCACTGTCCTGATTAGTGTGGTAGATGCTTCCATTGCCTGTTAGCTACATTAGCTCCTTAACTCTAGTGTAGGACTAAAGTAAACAACATTTGATACAAGGAGGGAAATATTTTGGACAGACAACCACTTTAACTTTGTTGCTCACCACTGTCTTTGTCTTCTCCCTGTATGTATACATAAAGCAGTCTGAATAAAGCAATTAGCAGAAACAAAACGTCTTTTAAAACATACAGTACCTCATCTGTGTCATATTCACACAGAGCCTCGATGGGCAGGAGTTTTTGAGGAGGGTTTTTGCGGTACTGTAGAGGGAGAACCTGAAGACTGCGATTCTGCAGAGCCTTCACACGCTCATCAAAGTTATCCATTGCCTTCGCCTGGTCCTACACACACAGACAGTTTCGTAAGATGCTCCAACAATTTATCCTTTTAATTCATCACTCTCATAACATCAGAAGTTGCAGAGTAGTTTCCCTGTAGTTATTAGTAATTCATAATTCACAGTTTGATACAGAATAATTCATAGTAGATAATAATTCATAGTGGAGTTCAAATAATTCATAGTGGATACTCAACACACACACACTCACACACACACACACTGTACTTCATACTCAGTTACTCAGCTCAAACGTACATAATCTCAGAGAGATCTAAAGAGAATATAAGAGCATATAGATCATCTTAGAGAGATTAAATGAATAAACTCTATTTACCCCCAGGTCATTCAGTAGGCCTTCTAGCTGATACATGTCTTTAAAATCTGGATTATATTTTTGGTGAATATCAGTCTCCAGACGCTTCAGCAGGTCCTGAGTGTCTCTGACCTCTTTATGGAACTGCAAAAAATAAAATCATTAAGTTAAAATAAGAGCATTTTGTATATTTCTCAGTTCTGGTTTATTTTTTATCTGAGGCCCATGTCTGCTGTATGTATGGGTTTATGTCACATAAACAGCTATAATTCATGCTTATATGGTCCAACCTATGTTTGTCACTTAGTATTAAAAAGGCTTTTTGTTACTGCACCATTAAGAGAGACTAAGACAAATTTATGGATGGATGGATGGATGGATAGATAGATAAATAAAGCAGTGAATTATATGGACCATATATGGAATGCTATCTTTTATCTTTTGAAACAACTAAATTATTTTTTTAAAGCATGGATACTTTTGGGCCTTTCTCTACATCAAAGTTTGGATTTGGTTTAAAAGGCACAAGTAAAACAGTGTAATTCTCCACTTATATTGTTTGTGTGGATTCATTTACCCAAAACAGCTGTAATTCATTGTAAATGATAATTTCCCACCCACTCTTTATCCCTTATAATTAAACAGGCTGCTTCTCTTACCGTGCCCTTGCCACATACACTCTATTTTAGTGGACCACCTTTAGCTGTGTTTATGGCATGCACTCACAGTGGGACTGTTTCAACAAACTTTTGCAAGGTCACAACATTTATTTCCATCCTCAGATACATGCATTTCTTGGCTGTGCTCTTGTATTGATGAGAGGAAAGTTAATACACTCTGTAAAATTTCTGTATCACTTTATAAAGACTCAGTAGAGTTAAGGTCAGGACTCTGTGGCATTATCATCCTGGAAAAGGGCCAAGCCATTAGGAAAAAAAAGAAGATGGAATAGCCTGAATAGTCAATATATATAAGTATAGTGTTGTCATGATACCAGAATTTGATTTTGGTACCAATACCAAAGATAGTGTTCAATACCAAATCCATATTCTGGTTATAAATTAAAAACACTCATTATTACCTTTAATGCCAAATGGTTATTTACACATTTACACTGGCTACAGACACATTTTTACAGTTTTAACTATCACGTCCTTTCTCTTTCATACATCATCACTGTAATCCATACTGAACTCTTCAGTTGTCAATAAAATACTGCAAAATACAGCAGAATATGGTCTCAAAAGGGCAACAAATTAAAAAGTATTGAAAATATTGTAAGTTAGACTATAAAATTCATTGCCAAATTTGTTTTTGCACTTTTAAACAACTGTATTAAAGTAATCAGAAGATTGATTTTATTGCCAGATAACATTGCTAAGTTTAGACCTGACCAATTGAAGCACCCCCAGAAAATGCCTCTAGAGGCTTGTACAATGGGCACTGGGTACAATGCTTAATACACTTCTCTTCTTACCATGACATGCCCACCTGGAATAGGGTAAATCTGAACTAATCAGACCAGACCATGTTACCTTTTTCCATTGCTCCAGAATCCAATCTATATGCTCCCTAGCAAAGATTCACTAACAAGTTTTTTTTTCCTTGTGACCACACAATTTTTTCAGTCCTAATGCTCTTATTTACTGCTGCATTGTGCTCTTACTTTCATTATTATACATTTTATTACAATTTGACCAAGTGTTTAAGTGATTACTGTCATCCAGGTTTTAATAATTCATCAGACAGTCTTTAACCTAGTTGCAGCAAACCCCGCAGTAGTTTTCTTTTCCTAATGCAGGCCAATAATGTGACCTTTCTGAATCATAGTAACAACTTTTCCTCATGAGGTGATACATGAACAAGAAGCTATTCCCTGAGTCATAGACTGGCTGCCCTGTATTTTACTGGTTTCAAAAATCTGTACAAGATGGCAGTAAAGCTGTTAATTCTGCACTGAATTCTGCATGAGTGGCCATATACAAATGTGTTTATAATTATGAAATCACAAAAATGATGAGTTCAGATTTGGCTGCTTTACCTTATATGGACTGAACAGAGTAGACAGTGAATGATACATTGTGAAATGTTTTTTTTTTCCACGACATAGGCACATTATCCATTATCAAGGTTTCTTATGTAATGATCGCCCATATATTACACTTCATAATTAAGAGTATTTGCCTCACCTTGTGGTACTCATCCATGTGCTTGAGGTGATTCTCTTCACAGATCAGCAGGTTCAGATATTCTTTCCAGTCTGCATGAACTGCCTCCATATGAGCCTGAGACACAAAATTGCAGAAAAATCAGCTCTACAGCAAAGATAAGCTGATATCATCTTATTTTTATAACCTGTTTGTCTCATTTATTACCTTATAAAGAGATAGTTCAGTTTAAATCAATTTACAGCAAATAGAGTCATGCATCAGAAGAATAAGTTTGTTATAAAGGTGAATAAAAAACATTGCTCTAAGTATTCTAAAGCTGTTGCATATTAAATTTAATACTAAACCCAAAACAAACAAACAAGGCTCACTGAAATAAAATGAAACAAGTAATTAAACTACACAGCTTAATATAAGAAGACTAAAAAATGGTTTTCATTCCTCTTTAATAGTCTTTTGTTTACAACCTCATAATTCAGAGGATCCAAAGGATCGTAATGAAAATATATGTGTAAAACATATCATTATGTCTTAAACATAAATATGGGCATGATGCTGACTCCAGGATGATGTGTGACTTCAGTGGTCTATGGCTGTTCACTGTAAAAAAAGATATTTTCTTGTTAGTTACCTCAATGACATGTTTGCCTGGATGATCCTGAGCGATGAGTTTCTCGCCGTCATCATTCAGCTTAGTGATGGTGGCCTCCTTAGACTCCAGACACTTACTGATAAAGTTCTGTTACAGCAGTTAAAAATGACTGTTAAGACTGACACTTTAATTTTTACCATTTAAGCTTTGTAGTGAAACTGTGAGGCTAATGTAGCTAACAAGTTATGGCAGTTAGTTATCAGGTTAGAATTGTGCTAAAAGCATCATTTCACACAGTGTTGAGTTATTCAATAATCTCAAAAACTTCATCATTGTTTTCTGACACTGCATGATTTAGTGTTGTTGACAAAAATAGACTAAAGTATATTAGCATATGCCTAACATATGCCACATTAACATTAGCATAGCCTTCCAATTATTTTTTTACAGTCAAAAGAATGAAATAATATTTGACTTGCATTAAAACATTTTTATATATTATTGTACTTATAGGTAAATATATATTTATGTACTGTATATGTATGCATGCTATTAGTATGATGCTACACAGCAGATATTGTTAGCTATATTAGCCTTGTAGATTTAGTGTAGATTTGGCCATCATTGAGCAAAGAGGTATTAGATTTTTAGATAAACAATTTCTTTAAAGGTACAGAGTTTGAATCATACCTCTTACAATAACGTACTATGGTAATACCATCATGATACAACCATGGTTTTCAGACACTACCATGATGCTACAATAGTATTACTAAAGTAATGCAAAATGTTTTACCAAAGGAATACTGCTAATAGTATATACTATGGTAAAACTAGTTGTATTATTGCAGTGGTACCATTGTAGTGCCATGATACTAACACGGTAGTGCCTAAAGAAACAATAGCTTTACATTGGTAATATTAGAAATATTAGTATATTTTTTAAGGGACAATGCAATATTGCAATTCATCTCTGCATCATGCACTGTTTATTCATTCTCCAGTCATCTTGTATTGGAGAACTTTTTGATAACAGAGTAAAAATCAATTAAAGTTGTAGTTTTGGTGTGTTGTGAGCATACAAGCACAATGACTATGAATATATAACTATGAATACAATACAAATTAGAATGTTTGGTGAGCCATAAAACTGTGAGAATTAAGGTTTAATCAAAATACATTCCAGTTTTATTGATAACTGGTGAGGTACTTCTCACTCATGAATATACAGCACAAACAACAAGGGCTGATCAAAACTCCTAAAGGTTCCTTCATAAAGTTTCATCTGTACCTCGTACTGTCTCTTGCGAGCAGGGTAGTCAAGGTTACTGTCGCTCCAATCGTAACCGATCCTCTCTTCAGCCTGCTGGTCCAGCCAATACAGCTCATTAGTGCAGCGCTGCATATAATCCCTCAGACTGAGCAGATTCTTCTGCCGGGCAGCAGAGCTGGCCTTGAGGGAGATAAACATATAACATTTGTATTTCACTCATTCACGTAAAGAAAGTGAAGATTCTAAACTCCACTCATTCTGGACCACAGACTGATATGGCATATCAATTGATTATAAATGCAATTAAATATATAACTATTTAATTAATTAATTATGCATATATGCAAATAGACATAAGTAATTATGAAAAGAGCAAACTGCAAAAGTTAAAGAGCATTTCTAAAAATAAATGAGTCTGATGAATCATGCAGTGTATGTCTGTGCCAGAGTGAATGCTATGAATGTGATTTGAATGGGTAAATATGAAAGGTAAATGTTTACTCGTGGAACAGATCCTGTAATAAAGATTAAAGTCTTATTCAAATTCATCAGGCTTCTTATCTCAGAGCAGCTGACTGGGCAGGTTAGCAATACAGGGGAATACTTCTTTAAATACATACTTACTGTACACATCACATAAATACTCTATAAAGCAATGACATTTTACAACAAACATATTGTGAACATGTATGTATTATATATCTATATACAGGACAATTTACATATATGGAATTATATCTTCTGTTGGTAAGATTGGGTTGGTAAGATATTATATATATTATATATTTGTGATATGTTAATAGAAAATGAATATTCTGCTGAATAAATACAAAAAATATTTACAAGAGTGAAGTCTTACCATGAGTTTGTTGTATTTCAGCTGCTCACTGCCAACATAGTCCTGCAACATAAACCATACAGTCTGAAGAACCATATAAACACTGTTCTCTTTCATTTCACTCACTGGAGCACTCAATATAGTTGATATGTAGGCATTATTGCTTTCATTAGATCTTCTTTCTGGGTATAAATGTTACTAGAACTACATTTTACAGGTTAATATAATTTATTATGCTATTGTGAAATTGTATAATAACTTAACTTAAATAATTTAACATTATAATATAATAATTTAATACTTTTATCTGCAACCATATTGGTTTCAGATTATTGAAGCCATGGATTTCAAACTTTTGAACAGTAGTGTTGGTGGATCATCAATTAGTCTGAATATAATAATATATATGATTATAATATAATAGTTCACCTTGTCATCTCCTTCGGTGACGTATGGAGCTAAAGCCTCCACTTCACTGTGGAAAATATTGTGCTCTTCAATTTCATTCTCAATGCTGGGCAGATCCTGACCAAATCCTTTGTTGTTAAGATTTGCCTGAATAAACACACACACAAACAAACATCTTGTATATCAGAGAGTAACATCATATGCTGAGCTTGGAGTTGAGAAAGCATACAGTGTCTTGAGTTTCTGAGGCAAAATTCCCAGTTACAGGCTCTTTTATTTGGTTTTAAATGTGAGAAGTTGTAAAATATGAGCAACAAGCTTAGATTGAATGCAGCTGTATTCATAGATTATGTTCACAGAATTCAACATCTGCTCATTGACTTCTATTATAAGCATCTATCAAGTTAGTGGTGACAATACCATTTTAAACAACATGCCACTAATGTTTTAATTTAGGACAAGTTCAGAAATCAGTATTCTGTAGATGTCATGATGTCCCCCTCTTTTACAATGGTCTTTTGGTAACTTTATGTCACTCGTGGAGCAAAGTTACAAGGATCTCAACTTTGTTTTATGCCATGAGACCATGTATCTTCCTTTTGATCACACTCCACAGGTTTCCACTGGGGATCAGGTTTGAATATTGGGCTGGACATTAAAAGTGGTCTCTTCATGGTTTACAGAGTTATATACATATACAGTATTATTATATGTGCTTAATATGAGCGATTTTGAACCCAAATATCATCAACTTCATTCTTCAGTCATAAATATTCAATATTATTGAGGCAGGATGGGCGAGTGGTGGCTGAAAAAAAAATGATTCAAAACTGGAAGTTCCAATGCAAGGATGTTTATTATCACCCAAGTGCCAAAGTGTGGACTGCCATAGAACAAAAATAATAATACAAAAAATACAAAATTGAAAAAAGTTTTTTTTTTTAAAGAAACAAGTTAAACTTTACCAATCAAAGTTAACACAAACTTATTATAAAGTGCTCTAAACCAAAGCACTATGATTTACACTCCCAGGCTATTGGGCTAGGCCAACTACACATTAAACTCCCAATCTAAACTTGCATTTCAATCAACTTAAAACCATTTATCATTCAATTAATTTATTATTAAACACATAATCCTTAATATTAAAACAAGCACGCTGGAAACTTGATAGAAAGCATAAATGGGAAATCAGGAAGAACTCATACCCCCATGCATATTTCATAATGATTATAAACTAGAAATCATCAACACCATCAGTTGGCCACTCTGAATAGTGTGAGACAATTATGGTTGTGTTAGTTTTTCAGAGTGCTTAAGCGACACCACCACGGTCAAATAGAGATGAATACAAGAGTTTTTAAAACCATGTAAATGATCTTTTTACAGTGTTTTTCTCCCTGGTTAACCTTTTATAAATGTTCTCAGCATGGAATGGACTAAAGCTCCATTACAATTATTTGATTACTCACAAGTTTCTCATCAATCATTTTGCCCCAGTTGACACTGGGCAGCCCCTCAGAACGGGTCAGGTGGTAAAGGCGATTATGTTCATCCCTCAGCTTCATCACACGCTCACGCAATTGCTTCATGCTGAGAAGAAAAATTACAACATGAGCAGGTTCCACTTCTTCAGCTGCAACAGCATGGTGTTATAACATAAACCATTAACTCAAAATCACATTAAAGAAGTAGTTCAGCAAATAAATCAGGTTTACACATCTTCCTCCTTAACCCAAATGTAGAAGGCAACACATTTGGTTTCTAAAGTTTGGTTCCATAGTTCTGCATTGGAGTAACAAAGTTAATGCAGTTAACTAGTAATGCAAGCTTATGTAAATTATTAGCATATGTCTGTATGCTGCTAAAAGCTAGATGCTATAAGCAGTGATGACTTAGATCCAGCATCAAACTGAATAAGTAAACTTCAGACATCCTTCATATCTTGACTGATCAACTAAATTTGGGGTACAGAGGGGGATGGATGCAGGTACTCACTCATGCTGTATCATTTCAGCCTGTGGATGCTGCAGGCGTTTAGCCTCAGCTGCTTCCTCATCCAGGTTGTTGAGGAGATCCAGAGCACTCAGGATGGATTTGTTAGTGGCATCCTGATACAGCGGAGGCTTTCCCTCATTAATCTTGCTGACATCCTGATGATAAAAACAAAAACCACTAAGTTTGATATACATTTAGTTATACATAATGATAATTAATCCTTCATTTTGTTACCCTTGGCTTAAAGGTCCAATAATTAGATCATTTTCTTGTATTTTTATTTTTATTTTGTTCACTAATGTCCAGTTATAATAATTGTGTGGATTTGTTGTGTAAAACAGACATAATTCATGTTTATATGACCAACCAGAATTAGTATTAAAATACTGTTTTTGACTGATTTATGTAAATGAGCTCTGCTCTGACAGGCTGATCTGTTTTGTGTATTATTCAAAAAGCATGTTGAAACACTTCAGGAGTAATGGACAGGGATAAATTGCTTTTGGGTAATGGTTGGTGCTAAATTACAGCAGGATAAATAGGTTGGCCTAAAGGGAAGCAAGGTGTCCTCAAACTTTTGGAAAATGTAGCATTTTATTTTGGCAGTAATTACCAAATCATTTATAGTACATTCAGAACTTTATTGCTGTTCCTAATTTAGTTTTATATTAAAAAAAAAAAAATCTGATTTTTTGTTTTCCTCAATTTGAGTTGAATGTGCTAAAATAGCTTGTTTTGAGCCAAAAGTGCCCGAGGAACAGCTGTGGCCTGGTGGTTAGGGACCCGGTCTTGTGACTGGAAGGTTGCCGGTTCGCTGGTTCAATCCCCCTGTCATGACTGAAGTGCCCTTGAGCAAGGCACCTAGCCATCAACTGCTCCCTGGGTGCCATGGACAGGGCTGCCCACTGCTTCAGGCACATGTTCACAGCCTAGTATTGAAGTATTGATGAGGTGGATTTTTGGTTCAGTGTAGCAAGTCAAACAAACCAAGGAAACTACAGACAACAGGGAAAATGTACACAATGATTTGAAGAGATAACTCATATTCTATTGTGTTAACTTTTATGAGACTAAATTGTGAAACACTATTATTCACATTCTATTAGAATTATATAGCATATGATGGACATTGATGATTTCATGTGATAACACTGATGCCCAGACTGAAATACATCTAGAGGAAACTGCTAGCAATACTATTATCTTAACAATATTAGGATCTGACGTTGGATAAATATGAATAATAGTAGAACTTAGGCTGGTTTTACACAGTGCAACATTCAAGTAGTTTTGGTTGTCTTTTAAAGGTGAAATGTTCCTACATCTGTATACATTCTACAAGCTGTATGCAGCATTATTTTTAGCTTTACCTCATGCAATTCATGTGCATTTTAATTTCATATATGTTTCAAGCAAAAGCGTCCTCAGCTGGCAATTAATTACATGAAAGTTTCACTATGTAAAGTTTATAAAGAGTATCAACAGGCTGCATATGTGTGAGTTTGCAGTAAACAGTCTTGTGTTGTATGAACATGCCTTGTTGAGATTCTGCTCTGTTTCCACAATGTTCTTTTCCACTTTATCAGCATTTTTCTGCAACTTCTCAATCAGGACGGACAGATCAGCTGTGGGTCTGTGGGAAAAACACAGAAAACACACACATATAATTCATTAGCTACTTGGTTAAACACTTAATTTTAGCAAAAATCAGTCAATGCACTCATAGGTGTTCAGCCATTGTGACATTACGGTTGTGATGGAGCATTGTGTCCATTCAAACTTGTTTTTGCTTCTTCAGTTTAGGACTGCTAGGCTAACATTGCTAACAGACACTATTACTCAATAGTCACCCAAATACAGCTCAATCAAACGACATCCAGATCTTAATTAACGTATCACAAACTAGTTGATGTAGTTTAGGACATAGTATGACTTGCTGTGAGTTTAAAAAAAAGAAAAATGTGTTATTGTGTGGCTGAAAGCTACATCCACTATCTTAGACAAGTGCATCACAGCAAGAAGTGCTAATCTAGAATCAGTTTTAGGGATGATGGCTGTAATAAATATGGACAAATCTGATCTTCTACAACCCGACTGCCTTCTCAAGTGGCTGCCTGTAGTACATCTAGTGAAAGAGAAAAAGAGCTATGATATGATTTCTAGGTGAACTAGATTAATTTATTTAAATGTGAAATAAATGTTGAATTATAAACTTTAATTTTAACCAAACTTTAAACTTAGTTCATATTTAAACTTAGTTCAGTCTAAACCTGGATTTGTTTGTGTCCCAATGTCTGTTACAGGCTTCAAATAGCATAGGACATGATCAGAAATGAGCATTTTCATAAAGATGTAATTTTTCCTTGCAGCATAATTACAGTAATATATTATTAAAATAATGAGTAATTAACTTGTGAATCGATTTATCTAAAAGTGCTACTTGGCTTGGTTGGCTTGACTGAACTTGAAAAGAATGTGTGTGTGTGTGTGTATACCTGCAGGGCAAAAACCTGCTCATATACACCTGTACCCATAATTCATAGCACTGCTGAGAGGCCACTTGCCAGTCAATCATCTTTCAGCACATTAGTCATACTGTAAATTATCCTGGAAATGCACTCATCACTTTCTAAATGCTCTAATGCTGTTCTCCTGAAAAGTGAATATACTGATCCTTTAAGAGTCACCGTTGGACCTTAATGAGCACATAGGAAAATTAAAATTGTTGACATTGGTTGTATCTTGAACTAAAACGTACCTGTGCTGTAGCCTTTGTTCTCACCGTGTAGGGTGGAATAAAACTCTCAGGGCTTGATTGTTTAATGAGACTGTTTGAAAATTAAACAGGATGAACAGGTTTAATTCAGACTTTCTCTCAGTGCTGTCTCTAATAACTGAGTGACTCATCCATCCAATCAATATAAAAAAACTACATTAAAAATCTAAAACAATCCAGGGATACAGAGTGAGAACAGAACCAACAAAAAAAACCGTCTGTGCTACATTTGGTGTTACAAGTGGGAAACATATTATTACTTTTTCCAGAAGCAATGAGTTATAATATATATATATATATATATAATCCCATTATAATTTGAGAAGTCAACAGCAAATTTAGTTATTATTATATAAAATAAAGTTATTATTTAATTAGCTATTAATTAATTTGTAATTGACTACTTTTTGGAATTTAATTTCCAACCTCAAAAGGATGAATTTTTAAGGATTAATATTTTTCAACATTTCAGTACATTTTAAATAATACCTCTGGCATTTTTCAACACTTCATTACAGATGTATTAAAACATGAAGTGGTTAATATGATGGAATGGCTTTTGAACTGAATCATTCATTTTTTGTTAGTTACCCAACCCTGTGTTTACTGTCTCTTCCAGCAACACTTGAACATTATGCCAAAAAATTAGATTTCTGCTCTTTCTTAGGGTGGTAGCTGGTGAAAGGTCATTTTGTTGTGATGTTTTGCTGTAATATCAGTGTTAGAGGTCTTCTGTATTGTTAAAGTTGCTCCACTGCAGACATTTTGGCTAAATTTCAGCCTAAAAATAGGGATTTCTTTTAACTTTTGGTCTATTTCTAAGTTCCGTCTCTACAGCAGAAAAAAAACAATGATGATCTAAACAGAAAACTATGTATTTAGGCCAGACTCAATTTTTCTCTGACATCTGGTTCAAATAAGACAATTTCAACAGAACTGAAACCATACCCACACTGAGCAGAGTTAAAAACCACCGCGCAGTGACTGTAGTGAGTTGTATGGAGATTTAGAGAATAGATGTTTGGCTTTATGGTTTGTTTTAGGAATGAAAAATGACTCATGGAAGTGCACGCCTTTTCTTAAAGCAGAGCAGGTCCAATGTTCAGCCACAGTCATTGATGTGTGGAAAGAGGCGGAGCTTCTACTGACAGATAAACACACCCTCTAAACTACACCCACACAGGACAATAAAAACAGACTCATTCATAATTCACAACAGCAGATAAAAGCATATTACCTAACTATAAACTACAAGCATATACACATCTGCACACTATTACTCTCGTCTCACTGCATATCACAGTATGCAAAAGTTAGTGAACCCCTGTTTAAAATTCAGAGCAAACTTCTGCACATTTTAATGCACATCTACTATTAATATTTATTATTAGATATATTGTATATATTTACTACTAAATATGTAGAAATTCTGCACAAATGTGCAGATTTTTTTTTCTTAATTTTTGATCTCTGTAGAGGTGAACTTACATGTAACTTATTTTTGCAAAATTGGTCATTTAACCAGCACACAAAGTTTTGAATACAACTGTATACATGTGTGTATGCTTCAATTTTGATGGTTCAATTGCATTGTAATATGAGAGTATAATTACATGTGTTGCTGAAGTGAAAAGAAGTCAACACATCTACAGAGAACATACATACTGTACTGATTTACTTTTAAGTTGAAGAAAAATAAAACTTGCAATATGAAACAAGTCATACTTGTTTATGCAAGGAACAAATATTATTATAAATATTTTATCTATCTATCTACAGTACCAGTCAGAAGTTTGGACACACCTTCTCATCCTACATAGTAAATTCATTCTGAAGTCATACAGACTATGAAGGAACACATAAGGAATTATGTAGTAAACTTAAACATGTTAAACAATCCAAAATATGTTTTAGATTTTAGATTCTTCAAAGTAGACACACAACTGATATCTCAAGTACATTAAGAGGGCAAGAAATGCAAGTCATTAACTCTTGACAAAGCACAGCTATCCATCCGTCCATCCATTTATCTTTCACGCACTGACTTTTACACTGTTATGTAAATATGCAATTTTGTTTCTTGAAAGGTTAAAATGTTATTTACCCTGAAAATGATCTCTGTCTGTCTGTACCTCTACTGTACATAAATCTTCATTTTTAATACATTAAGAACACTGAATAAAGTGAGCTCCAGCACGTCTAAACCTGCTCAGGCTTAAAATTCTCTTATAATTCTCAAGGAGACCAGAAATTCCGGATCTTAAAAAAAACTCTCAGTCCAAACTAGAAAAGCAACATGAGTAAGGTACAATGCTTAGGGTGGGGATCGCATACACATACACACATTGTTCAGATTCCATTTCACTTCCCACCCAATCATCCACATTTACAAATACTTTTCATTTATCACAGCACCATTAAAGAGTTAATGAAGTACAGTGATCTGGAGCACCTGCCAGGTCATTCTAATCTGACATGACAGCAAAAATCTTTCACTGTAACCAATACAAATACTCACACAGAAGCCCAAAACTCAGTTTTGTGCAAGTAGAGCAGTAAACTTTATTTTAAGGCAAATTATATTTAAGTTGTGTCTTATACAGTCTTATGCAAAAGTTCGTGCACCCATGGTCAAAATCCATGTTTTATTTATTTTCTAAATAAGTCAACTCAACATCTTTAGAAAACCTCTGCACATTTAACACACACTTACTCTTTATTTACTGAATTTAACACACTGGAAAAAAAATTAAATAGAAAAAGTTATTGTGCCATAATCTTTGAACAGGTCATATTTTATACTTTATTACTTTATTTAACATTTTGGGGAAACTTTTATGACACATTAAATGTTACAGAAAAAAATTATTCCCTATAGAGGTGAACTATTTTTACATAGAAAATCAATTTATGCACTTAACAACAGCAAATTCAGTAAATAAACAGTGAGTGTGAATTAAAATGTACAAAAGTTTGTTCTCTGCAAAACATGGAGTTTAACTAGGGGTACGCTAACTTTTACACAAGACTGTAGGTAAACAGAATGTAATATTTGTGCTGTTTGATATTCAGTGGAAAGCTACTAATAGAAGTTACTGGACAATCCTTTAACTCTAGAGCAATGATAAGAGGGCATTTAGGATAAAGATGTGTATCAGCACTAGCTACTGAGTTCTCATTCTGATTACAGTCAATACAGAACAGAGAGGATCTCTGAGTGACTGAAATCACTGAAAGTAGCCAGGTCCAATAAACTAAAGGAAATATTCATAACAAACACATACACTGGCTCTGTCTGGGTTTCAATTGATGCCAGTACCGGTGTTCAGGCAAGGAATTGTGAACAGAAAGAAAATGAATCTGTGGAATTATATCTGTGCAGAAAGCAGTGAAGTGATCTGACCTGTTAGAGCACAGGCTCGGCCAACCACACCCTACACACTGAGAGCGAGGCAAGAAACTACACCCAGCCTACGAGTATCACTGAGCTCACCTCTAAAGTACTAAAAGCACAAGTGTAAAACATCTACATATGCATATATCCCAATTAACCCTCATTATTGCATTAAACTGTCTGTAACAGTGTTCATTCTTCTCTTTACAGTAAACTTTACACAGTAAAACTTGCCTGGGATTGCATGGAGCATAACTGTCATGCAACTTGACAGCTAAGGACATTTTACAGCATGCAACTCAAGCGCAACATAAGTTGCACTGTGCAAATCCAACCTAAAAGACTTTTTGAGGCTAAAGTTTACAATCTTCCATAACGTTCTAGAAATGCTTTAATTACGTTATCATAATTGGAACATAATTTGGGCAACTTTCTCTCACAGTTACACGACACCTCAAAACCAAGTTCTAGAACATGTTCTTTTCTAGAACATTATCCTTGAGGTTATCATAACTATAGAAGAACGTCCTCTAAACCATAATGTGCACAACTAAAAGAGAACATTATATTCTTGGAAACAAAGCTTTCCTCCAGTTTTTAGGACATCTTCAGAAAATAATGGAAACCAGAAGCTACAGTTCCCAGAACATTCTGGAAACCCAAACTTGATAGGTGAATATTAGAAGCTATACAGACTGTTCAGAGTTGTTTACTGATCTCTAATAATCATTTCTGATAACATTATTGAACTTGTCTGAATTCATCATGTATATCATTTACTACAGGTTTCTTATATGAACAATATTTCTGAATTTCTGAAAACTATAAGAGTTAGTACAACCATTTAAGAGTGAGGTCAGCACTTTAAGAGTTATTTTAACATTTTAAAACTAAAACTAACACTCGGAACCATGAGGCTAACACGTTCTCTCATAGAAGATACATATACGTCCTAAAACCAGTCACCACAAACTCAAACGTCAACAAGAGCTGAAGCTTAGAGCTCTTCATCACTTTTATATCCTCCTCAGCTGAACAACGAGCAGTAAAAGCCCTTCAGGTGAGTCAGAAGGGCTGCACAGGTTCGGTTCTGATGGACTCACTTCTTTGGCGTGATGGTCACGCTGTTCTTCGTCGGTTTCTTTTTAAACATCTTGCTCGTGAGTCTCTGTATCCGGAGTTGCAATCTTCACTGTAATCTCGACCTTCTCTCCACAGGTACTCTCTGTTTCTCTCTCTCTCTCTCTCAGCCACACCACGTCCAGCTGTCTGTCACCTACCCAGCAGGACAAACCCAGTTTCATTACGGACGTAACTCCGCCCTGTATGGGCGGGGCTTATCAATACACCCATTGAGTGACAGTGGAAGAATCTAAAACAGCTGAGTTATGTACAGTACTGTACTATATAGTACATACAGTGTCTGTTCTGTCAGCTCCACTGAGCATATACAATGTATCACAAACGTGAGTACACCCCTCACATTTCTGCAGATATTTAAGTATAACCTTTCATCGGACAACACTGACAAAATGACTCTTTGACACAATGAAAAGACACAATAACCGTGTAAATTTATTCTTCCCTCAAAATAACTCGATATACAGCCATTAATGTCTAAACCACCGGCAACAAAAGTGACTGTTAATGGCTTTTTCTAATTTTCTATATTTCTCGTCATCAGATTTCCATTCATGTCCTAAAAGTAGAGATCCCAATTAAACAAATGAGACAAAAATATTATACTTGGTCATTTATTTATTGGGGAAAATAATCCAATATGCCATATTTGTGAATGGCAAAAGTATGTGAACCCCTAAAATTAGTAGTTGATCTGAAGGTGAAATTAGAGTCAGGTGTTCTGAATCAATGGAATGACAATGACAATGTGAGTGCATACCTGTCAAGTTTTGGATTTAAAAATAAGGGAAAGTTTCGAGCCGTCCCACCAGCCCACCTGAGGTTCAGTATCCCTTACATTTTAAGACAGATTTACAAGAAATCTAAAATAACCACCTGTGAACTACTTACAATTAGATGATCAGAATCTAAAAGGCCTACCTTTGTTGACACTGAAATGCTGTGGACATTCCTACATATGCAAGTCTTATAATACAGCCTAAATAAAAACACAAAGGGAATTAAAGCACATTTATTTATTTTACATATTTTCAGCATATACAAACCGGATTCCAAAAAAGTTGGGACACTAAACAAATTGTGAATAAAAACTGAATGCAATGATGTGGAGATGGCAAATGTCAATA
>BRDA01013497.1:63194-84941 GCA_036984385.1 Crenuchus spilurus | reverse complement strand
CCCCCCAAAAATCATACGATCCCCAACTCCCCAAAAAATCATACAATCCCCAACTCCGTACCCCCCAAAAATCATACAGTCCCCAGATCCCTACCCCCAAAAATCATACAATCCTCAACTCCGTACCCCACAAAAAATCATACAATCCCCAACTCCTGTGGACAAAACCAGTCCTGCGTGTTGGTTGATGCAAAGAGGAGACACGAAAATTGGAGTAGAATAACAAAATACTTTATTAAAACGGAGCTCCGGAGAAGTTGCATAAGAGACATACAGTTCAGCAGTTCTCCCAACAAGTTCTGACCTCGTCAAAATCTGACTCCTTTTTATGCTGGTAAAAGCTCACCCCCAAACCCCTCCCTGTACCAATCACTATGTGTGTGTGTTCAAAAGTGATCAGCCAATGAGAAACTTAGATTATCATTCAGATGGTGCATGGCCAACGCATGATCAATGCATGTGGAAAAGTGATGTCTTTGCATCCTTCTTTATGCTGACTCAGGGTTAGTCCTACCACATGCATTTACTGGCAGTGATGTCCACACTTTTCCTGTTACCAACAAAAACTGACCTTCCTATGCAGGGTTCTAACGTTAGGATAGATACTTTTACCTCCCTCTGTTAACATGCCGAGGCCGGGGCCGGATAGCACTGTGTAGGCCGTAGGTTGGGTGGCGAGGACGGATGATAGGCTGACGTGTATTTTTTAATGCCATGCGATCTACCCACACTACCTTTGTGATCGACCGGTGCACCCCTGACGTAGCGTTTAGGCATATGGTGGGAAATGTAGGAAGTACTGCCAGGGGATAAATGACCGAGAACGGAGCCTTATGTATCATGCATGTAATACCTCTTGCATCACTGGCCAAATTGGCTAGTAAGTTTTTATTAACACCCGCCAAATTGATTTTTTACCCGCATTTGGTGGGTTGGCCGGTGTTAATTTAGGCAGATGCATCCTGTTTCGCAACTGAATGTGCTGAGCTCATATTCTTCTCACACTGAGACCTGAATGTTAGTTATACTTACAGCTTTAACTTCTAATTGATGTGTCCATATATATATATCCCACACTCCGTACCCCCCAAAAATCATAGTCCCCTGAGCCCTACCTACAAAAATCGTACAATCCTCAAATCCATACCCCCAAAATTATACAATCCTTAACCCTCTTCTTAGTTCTTAGATGGTCCACCCCTGTCCCAAAGACACTCTAACTACAACCGTAAAAAGAACCTCCAGTAAATTCCTCTAAAACACTCCAACCCACCACGCAGAATATCTCTAGTCCTGTTATTTCTGTACTACCTCATTATAGTGTAGTAATGACATACAGCATGCTTTCCTTCAGGTCCTGTAGACTGAGTACAGACTAGATGTGCTCCAGTGTCCTTGTGTGTTATTAGTGAATGTGCTCCATGCTGTGTCCATGTGGTCACTGCTGTTATGTAACACTGAGCTCTGGGGGCTTATAGTGTAATGGTCCACATTTAGGCCTAATATACATAACTTATATTAATAAACACTGAGAGTCTGTCTGTGTCTCCCGAGAGAGAAATAAAAAACACACAACACTTTACAATAAGCACACAGTGTCTACACGTCTCCATACAACCACTGCAGCTCTGCTAACGCCATGGCACGACGCTGTAGTCAGGGTTGCCAGGTACTCAAAAAATCCTCTATTTAAGATTAAACTAACCCAAAATCTAACGCAAACAGTTTAGCATTATTATTATTAACACATATATTATTTTTCATTATTAAGTGAGTAGATATGCCAGCATTTTGAGATTTAATTTCAATATTTTAAGATTGTAAGCTAAAATATAATCAGTGTATTAATGATTTTATCTTATAATATCACAAAATAATAATATTTCAAAATAATGGATTAATGTCAAAATTCTGGTTTATATCATAAAAATGGCCTAGTAGCTCAAACTAATGCGAATATCAGAAAATAATGAGGTCACATATGTGTTCTTCTTCTTCTTCCGCCGGATTTTTGACGCACTTCTTGTCCCGTAGTTTTCGAGATATCGATACCGTTTCAACTCCAGATTGTTCGGTCCGATTGTGTGATCCGGGCTCGTATACAGAATTTTGATCGGATTTGCGGTTTTCCTAAAATCTTCCTTAATCTGGAATTTTTTCTCATAGAGAATGAATGGGGAGCAAAAATGCATGCTCATCTACTGTACTTCTGCTTGACCGATTCACACCATTTCAAATACACTATATCAGGGCAGGCCCCCGAGCACAAATTCACTGTTGTTTTAACCCGCACTCGTTTATCCCTTTTTCGTCCCATTGACTTCCATTCATTTTCACCCATATTAAATTCCAGGCTTCCTTTTGCCAAACAACAACCAAAATTGATATACTACATCATGACAGGTAACAGAGCTCTAGTCCAGAGCCATACTCCGCACTCCTTTTTTTGTCATCTTTTCTTCCCTCGTTCCTCCCATTGACTTCCATTCATTTTCACATACACTCAAGCCACAGAGTTTCTGTGTCCCAACAGCCACCAACATTCATGTACTCCATCAGGATAGATAACAGAGCTTTTTGTCATCTTTTCATCCCTCGTTCTTCCCATTCATTTTCAAATAGAGACATGGCAACTGCCTTAGGTACCATAGCAAAACCTTAGCAACCACCTCAGATACCATAGCAACCACCTAGTCACACCTTAACAACCACCATGTATACCATAGCAACCGCCTTGGGTGCCATAGCAACTGCCTTGGGGCCCATAGCAACCGCCTTGGAAGCCATAACAACCGCCTTGGAGCCCATAGCAACTGCCTTGGGTGCCATAGCAACCACTTTGGGTGTCATAGCAACGGCCTTGGGGCCCATAGCAACCGCCTTGGGTGCCATAGCAACCACCTTGGGGCCCATAGATACCACAGCATCACCTTACAAACCAACTGGAATACCTTAGCTTATGGGCCATGTTAGCAATGTGTAACATCCCGGGTTTCCTTCAGGAAATGCACTTTTCTAGTTATTATTATTATTATTATTATTATTATTATTATTATGCCTACAAAATTGTGAGATTTTTAGCATTGAAAACATTGTAATCCATTCTTTCCATCTGCTCTAATGTATATCAGCCCAAGAATCACACACTTCATTACATCTGAAATGTTAATGTAGTCCAATTTGGTAGGAAAACAATGAACAATGTTGTTCAGTGATGCTTTATCAACAACCTAACAACAACTTAACCACCACCTGGGATACCATATAACCAACATAACACCTTAAGCAACCCCTGGGATACAATATTAACAACTTAGCATCCACCTGGGCTACCATGTCCACAACATAACAACACTTTATAAATCACCTGGGATGCTTTATCAACAACATATCAACACCATAACAACCACCTGGGATGCCATATCAACAACATAACAACACCTTATAATTCACAAGGGATACCATATCAAACCTAACAACTTAGCAACCACCTGGGCTACCACATCAACAACCTAACAACACCTTAACAACTACCTGGGATGCCTTATCAACAACCTAACAACACCTTACAATTCACCTGGGCTACCATATCAACAACCTAACAACACCTTAACAGATACCTGGGATGCCTTATCAACAACATATCAACACCTTAACAACCACCAGGCATACGATGTCAACAACCTAACAACACCTTAACAACCACCTGGGCTACCACATCAACAACCTAACAACACCTTACAATTCACCTGGGATACTATAACAACAACCTAACACCTTAACCATCACTTGGGTTTCTATATCAACAACCTAACAACTTAGGAACCACCTGGGCTACCATATCAACAACCTAAAAACACCTTAACAACCACCTGAGCTACCACATCAACAACCTAACAACACCTTAACAGATACCTGGGATGCCTTATCAACAACATATCAACACCTTAACAACCACCTGGGCTACCATATCAACAACCTAACAACACCTTAAAAAACCATCTGGGATACCATATCAACACCTTAACAACCACCTGGGATACCATATCAACAACCTAACAACACCTTACAATTCATCTGGGCTACCACATCAACAACCTAACAACTTAACAATCAACTCCAATATCGTATCAGCTAAATTTAGTAACGACCGAGCAACACATTTTCGACAACCTAACAACGCCTCTCTTTACATTGCAATGGAAAATAACTTTAGCTTCAAAATGACCAAATTTGGTGGGAAAAGCCGCGAATCTGGCAACTCGTATTTTAGTTGGCATCTTATTCGAATCCCCCCGTTCCACCTTAAATGTTCGCAGGCTCACTTGGTCAGGCTAGTAGCGTTAGCGTATTTAAGGTGGAACGGCGGAAATCCAAAAAACGTTTAGAAATAAGAAGCGAAGTCAAAGGCAAAGACAGTTAACAGCTATAAGACGTGTGAGTCAGACACGTGTGCGTGTGTGAATGTAGTAAAATAAATCGTGTCTTTTTGGTGGGGGGAGTTACTCCCACCCTCTCCTCCCCCTCACTGAGAAAAGCGCCCGGATGCGCAGCAGCAACAGTCAGGACAACATGGTCGCTTAACTGAGCTGCGCTTACAGAGACGTGCTGGAATCTCAGCTCACTTTAACACTACCTCAGTCACACAGGACAGCTTCTCCCCGCAGACACGCAGCCTTCTCGGACTAACTCCTCTTCCACTGGTGAGTATGTGAGTCCTGTGTGCTGTGTGCACGACTGTGGGCTTTAAACTCTTTTTTTTGGTGAATATGCGCTTTGTGAGCTGGTCTATGAGGAGAAGTGGCTGTTGTGGGGATGCTAAAGCTAACTGTAGGTTAAATGTCTTTTTTTAAAAGGAGAAAAGCGTTTTCTGGAGGAGACAATGTGTAGTTAATGTTAATGAGAGGATATTAGACAGTCTGAGGTTAAGAGTTTAGACAGATCTGTTGTTTATCAGCTAAATAAACGTGTTTACACTGAACTATCCGTTCAGACTGTTCAGACCTCGCTGTGGTGGAGTAGCGGGGGGGTTGCCAGGTCCTCCCAAAAATCCTGAAACTCAGTGTTTGACTGTAAGTAAACTAAAAACCAAAATGTAAAGTGTCCAACCCCAGTTTTAAAATACCCGTGTTCTGTTCTTGTCTTTTTAAAATCTTACTT
Organism: Crenuchus spilurus; assembly: GCA_036984385.1. Lineage (NCBI taxonomy): Eukaryota > Metazoa > Chordata > Actinopteri > Characiformes > Crenuchidae > Crenuchus > Crenuchus spilurus. The sequence goes on along the minus strand of BRDA01013497.1, from coordinate 79,781 downwards.
TTTTTTTTAAAGTAATTAATTTCCTCTTCTATTATTATTATTATTATTATTATTAGTAATAGTAGTAGTAGTAGTATTACCAGGCAGTGATGGGTTTGTGTTCAAGGAACCAGCCTTGTGTGACCTGGAGGTAGTCTGACTGAAGTGCCCTTGAGTAAGACACCTAATCCCCATCTGCTCCCCGGGCACCATATATAGGGTTTTCCCACCACTCTGTGCAAGTGTGCTCACTGTCCCCTATTGTGTGTTCACTATTGTGTGTGTGTGTGTGTGTGTGTGTGTGTGTGTGTGTGTGTGTGTGTGTGTGTGTTTCACTGGACAGACAGGGAGGTCAAATTTCTCTGTGTCCAAGGACATTTGTCAATGTGTGTAGTATAATAATAATAATAATAATAATAATAAATACGACATAATTGTATGCTTAAAAAAATTCCTTTCCTCTTTGCTCTAATCTACATTTTCAGGTCTCATTCCAATCAATGGTATAATATTAGATTTAACTTAAACATCTTAACATTCATCAGCTGTTCAAGGCCTAATTTTAGCCCAATTTTTAATGAGAGTTACACATTTGTTAGGCCATTTTTGTGCTTTGCTACTATAAGAGTTTTTTGGGTCAGTTTTGAAAGTAGCCCAGAAACTTTATCCACAACTGCATTTTCAAAGTAGCCCAAAAAAAACGTGAACCTGGCAACCCTTCTCACTCTCTGTGACTGCTTTTATATACAGATATAACTTTTCTCATAAATAACAGAAATATAACTGTAGTTATGTGTTTATGTTTGTAGAAACATCTTAAACTACAACAGTGCAGATATTATTTGGGGGTGGATCATTCTCAGTGACACTGACGTGGTGGTGGTGTGTTAGAGCTGCTGGAGATCTTACACTGTGTCCACTCACTGTCCTCTATTAGACACACCCTGTTGGTCCACCTTGTAGATGTAAAGTCAGAGTACGGTGTGTGTTGTTCCTCTAGTCCTTCATTGGTGATGCTGTTGGCTGCACTATTTTCACTCCGCACTGAGGTGTTTCAAAACATCACACACACCACCACCACAACAGTGTCACTGAGAATTCATCACCTTCTCCGTGGGGGGTCTTAACCATTGTTTACATGTTTCTTATTGCAGTGGGTAAGAAAGATGTCACATAGAGCTCTTTAACAAAGCACAACTGTGTCATTTCATTATTTTGATACTATTGTCGAGTGACTGTTAGTGTAATGAACACATATCTCAAAACAATGATTTATTACATTAAAATAATGAGTAAATGTCTGAAAATAACTACCTTCGGTACCTCAACGTCATGATGACATTTCAAAATAATTAATTATGTCAGAATAATGAGATCATATGTCATAGATGGATAGAAAAATAAAACTAGAAGGAAATTGCAGCATTACAGTACCAGGACATAACCTTCACTAGGACTTTCGACAGAAATGAATAAAACTACATTAACATATAATAATAATAATAATAATAATAATAATAATAATAATAATAATAATAATAATAATAATAAATGACAGCAGCACTTAATAATGGGTTAATAATCAGCAGAGTAGGGTTGGAAATGGTCTTAGGTAAGTGCTTATGGACATTGTGAGAGTGATTTTTGCCTTCAGGTTGCGTTAACATATTCTGATGATGAACATGTGAAATGATTGTGCTGTGTCACGCAACTCTTGCTCTAGTTGGAAACTGCCTGAGAACATCTTCGGTTTGGATGCCAGACATGTGAAAATCAACTTAAATACAAAAATCCAGCATATTATTATTATTGTTGTTGTTGTTGTTGTTGTTGTTATTATTATTGGGTTTCAGTGAAAATATTTTGAGATTATCATTATTTTGACATCCAAAATCAGGTAAAGATTTTAAGTCAGAGGTGACCAATCCTGGCCCAGGAGATCTACCACCCAGCCGTGATCCAGCAACACCTAAGACTAGTATCCTGATCACTCTCCCAATTCTTACCTGGATCAGGTGTGTCAGATTAAGGTTGTAACTCCAGGGTAAAGGTTATGCACTACTGTATCAAATCATTATTTTGAGATTATTAGAAGAAAAAATACATTTCTATTATATTGTATCTTACATCTTTATTGTATTTTTACTGTGTGGAATATACTGTGTTTTTCTAAGATACTGGATGTTTTAATTTCCCTCGGAATCAATAAAGTATCTATCTATCTAATATCTCAAAATAAAGAAGTATGTCATAATGAATATCTCAAAAATATTGCTTAGTATTTCAATCTACATGAGAATATCCCAAATAACTGAATTAGTTTTACAAAATAATTAGTATCTCAAAAAATAATCTCAGAATAGTTAGTATCTCAGAATAATCACTCAGTATTTAAAAATGAGAAATATCTCAAATGTGACTTAATGTCTCAAAACAATGATACACTCAAAATAGTATAGTATAGATAATCTCAAAATAGTATATTGACTACGACTTGGTATCTCAGGAATGAGAATATCTGCAAATAATAACATACGACGTAATGTCTTTTTTGAAAAATTATGTATTTCTCAAGAATGTGTATGAAAATATGTATTGATATCTCAAGATAATGTTAATGTCAAATTAATAAAATGAGATCTCAAAATAATAAAATATGTCATAAGGAACATCTCAGGATAATGGCTTGGTATCTCAAAGTACTTTATCTGAGAATAATAGTAGAGGAGTTGATATCTCAAATATGACTTAACATCTCAAAATAATGAGAATCTAAAAATATGACTTTATCTCAAATATGATGAGATAATATCTCAAATTAATGACTTGGTATGCCATAATGAGTACATATCAAGATAATGATGCCTCAAAATAATGAGACCTCTAATAACTTTGTATCATATCTAAATGAATATCTAAAATATAACTTAGTAACTCAAAATAATGAGATCTCAAAATGATGTAGTAAATGAGATATGAGATAATATCTCAGAATAATGACTGTATTTCAAAAATAATGAAATAATATCTCAAACATATCTAAAATATGACATATCTCAGAATAATGATGCAGTTTGTTATAATGTACATGTCAAACATTGTATTATATTACATCTCAGGATAGTGACTTAGCATCTCTAAATAAATAACATCTCAGAATAATGATTTGGTATTTCAGAATGAGTTTATATCTCAAATATGACTTAACGTCTCAAAATAATGAATAATAATATCTCATAATATATTAATATCTCAAATTAATTACTTGGTAAGTCATAATAATGAGTATGTCTCTCATATGAGGTAACATCTCAAATAATTATGTAATACTTCAAAGCAAATGAGATCTCAAATGAATGTTTTTGTATCAGCAATGAATATCTAAAATATGACTTTGTAACTCAAAATAGTGAGATCTCAAAATGTAGTAAATATGTTGACTTAGTATTGCCATAGAATGAGAGATTTAAAAGTAACGACCTCACAGCTCACGTGATAATGAGCCAAAATGTTTCACGTGGGATTAGTTTTATTTTTAGTGGTAGAAATGTTCTGTGAGGTGTGTTAAACGTAATGTAAGAGAAGCTCTTTGAGGTGAACAGTGTGGACATCCTTGCCGTTGGCTTTGCTGGATCTTTAGTGACTGCATGTTGTTGTGAAGCTGTACGAGAATTAGCCTCAGTCTTCCTCTGTCGACTTCCTGCACCATCACACGAGATAAACTCACCAAACGCAAACTCCTCCACCAGCACGAGGGCCCTCGGTCAGTCAGACAGTCTCCTCCTCCTCCTCCTCCTCCTCCTGGAAACGTGCGCTGGCATGTGCTGGATTTCCATGTGCCCTGCTGCCGTGGTGCACACTGGAATGAGAAGCGGGCCGAGGTGGTCAGCTATTGTTTATATAGACGGCCTCAGATAAGCGCTTGGCACCTACGTAAAGAGGACAACAGTCAGTTCAGTTCAAAACGCCCTTATTTAGACCTAATCAGTCACAAGAACAAGGCCTCGGCTGAGCAGAATTGATGTGAAACAACCACAAGCTGGTACTTTTAATTAAAACCTTTGCTTGCCTGCTTGTTTCTTATGTGCCACGGCTGCGGACGGTCCGGTCCGGAGCTGAGTTATACGTCTAATAAAGGATGAGACACAGTTTTCCACAGAGTGGAAAGTGATTCATAAGCCACGTTCCCTGTTGCTCCTGCTCCGCCACTTTCCATAGACTCCCTCTGTGCTTTTGAATGCCACGGCTCCCACTGAAGTCTTGTGCGTATCCCAGACAACACTCGTCTTTTCAAGAGATGGCACGATGCCCCGTTTGTCCAGCCTTTTGCCACATAGTAAGTCTTTGAAATGTCTGAGGCATTTTTTTAGATTCAACATTTTTAAATGGTCACCATGGCGTATTGTGAAAATAAGAAAAGGAAGAGCGGATGTTGCTAGTAATGGACTGGAAGTCTAAAAATGTACAAATTAATAGTGGTAGTTTTGGGTGATATGCCACAATCAGAACTGCCAAAAAACTATTAATTCAGTTATTTATATTTAACATTTTTACTCTCGTTTACTGACCATATTCACTGACTCAGAACATCATACTGAGATGTAATTAATCACAATAACAATAGATGCTTGTATCGCCCAGCTCTGAATAGCTGTAAATAGTTTTTAATGGATAAAATTTCCATCAGTCCATTAAACGGAGGTCCATTTTAAGCAGGTTGTTTGTGATGTTGTTGTGGTTAGTTATGAGAAGGTAAAAGGCCGTCAGTAATTACGCTGTTATTATATGCCACATCTGTCAGACATTCATTATTTACACTCTCCGTCTAATTATAATGTGCAGCACGCTATTGTTCTCGTGATGGACACAAAATGGTTTCTCATTTCGTTTCTCAGGCCTTTTCTGTGCAATTATACTGTAAGGGTGTGTCTGAAAGAGTGAAGGAAACTGTTTACACAGCAACATATTCTTCTTAACTTTACTTTCTAACGGCGGGTGGCTGACGGAGACCAGTCTCAGCTTGCTAGATGTGCTTTTCTGGGCTTGTTAACTGGTTGGTTCTGCTTGTACAAGTTTGTTTTCCGCAGCAGAGACACGTGTTCATGTGTCACGGGATGTTTCACAATGTTCTTTTGAGCGGTGGAGGTTGGTGGATGAGAGGATACGGGATGATAAGTCATTAAAGGTCTCCTGATCATGATCTTTCCAGATGATCCTGTAGTATAATACTATCTGCACTCTGATCTTCTCCCAGTACAGTCAGGGCTGCTCCCTATTGAGAATCATAAATATTAAGCATGTTTAGTATTTAGAGTCAATATCTTGAAGTGGGGGGTGGAGCTAATTCTCTGGTGTAAAGTGTGACCATCAAGAGACCATCAGCCAATGAGGGCCGAGCTGAAGTGAATGTGTTGGTATGTACAGAAGTTAAAAGTGGTTAAATGGTGAGTTGTGGTGCTGCATGTCTTCATAATGTGAGCTAGAGCTGGGCGATATGGCCAAAAATGTTACCACAATAAATTTTTCTATATTGATCAATCTCAATAATTATCACAATTAAATTAAAAAATTAGATTTTCTAACACTGTCATAGTTTTAAACATCTTTCTAAATACATGAAATGTTACTATTTAAAATATGAAAATGTTTATTGCCAGAACATGATATTGAAGCGTCCGGCTGGATGCATTGAAAGGATGGATGAGAAAGACGTTTACAGTCGTCGCTTTATTGTTGAAACTTACAATGATTGCTGTTGGCCGCATCCATTCCTAAGTAACAACAGGCTAGACAGCCAAGCTAACAGGCTAATGCTAGCACTCGGGTTAACACACACACACAGCGAGCCCCCCTCCTTCTCCTTCTCACACAAACAGAGGAGCACACAGCGACCTCGTGCTCTCTCGCACGGCCCCACTATGCTCTCCCCCAATCACACACTTGTCTTAAACACAACAGTGCATTTTGGCAGCGCTGGTGAGGAGGATCTAACAAGCAGCAGTATTAGACTTCTGAACTCACCGTCAAGCTGCTTAGATATGAAATGGAAACGAATGTTAATGCTTATCGAATTGTAATGTCCTGGCTTATCATCGTCATCGAAATAAAAATGATTGTGAAAAAAATTGTTCTATCGCCCTGCACTAATGTGAGCTGTTATAGTTTAACATCTGTTTCAGTTTTTTAGAAAGCTAGTAGCACCATGTTTGTTTACATCTTGTTCACAAAAAACTTGACTAACAACGATCAAGGACAGTAAAATAAGAGAAAAATGCCTTTATATGTGGGCTGATGTTTTCAGCAGCGTTTAGAATTTTTTTAATCCTGTAATGTGGAGTAGTGGGCATACCTGGAGTAGTGGGCAACCACCTGCTGCAGTGCCCAGGCAGCAGTTGGGGATTATCTGCCTTGTTTAAGCATCTTGGTCAGTGACATTTCAGCTGTGAATGTGACCCTGCTGAGTCCCTGGCCATGCCCCCTGCCTTATGTTTGTCTGTCATGTATTTAATGTCATGTGCTTTCCTGTTTAAGTTTTGCCTCCACGTACGTTTGTCACGTCATGTCATGTATCAGTGCTTACACCTGTCTCTTGTCTGCGTACAGCCCGGCTTGTATTTTCCCTCTGATTACGTTTGCGTTATATACCCTTCCCAGTGTTTCAGTCGTTGTCTGTCATTTGATGTCACTTCAGCTACAGCCACAATGATTCTGTCTGTTTTTTTCACAATAAAGTTAAGTTTTCTAGATCTGCGCTCCTCCTGTACCTCTGTTCCTCACAGCAGCAGATGGTGTGTGTGTGTGAGTGTATGTATTTAATCAAATTTGCTCCAATACAAATATATAAAGATCATCATATTGTTAGCTGGATATATGATCACCCTACATAAGCTGAAACTAGCCCAAAATCTAAAGTTTTGGACATTTGAAGAAGCTTTATAGACTAAACTTATTTTTAATTCTATCTTAATTCTTTTTCTTTTCTATTTATTGCAAACTGCATTCCGCCACCTCTGAAGTTTTACCCATGACTGCATTTTCACAAACCTGGCAACCCTGTCCAAATGTGACATTTTTTAAATGTTTTGTTTTTCTGTTCCATTTCAGAGACACCTACAAATCTACAAATGTGAACAGCCAAGATAGTCGAATATGATCTGAGCAAAAAAAATAAATCAAAATTAATGAGGATTGCAATGTGAATGTAGCCCAAGTGACTCAATTCTGATTTGAAAAGATTGGAATTGACGTCCACACAGCCTGGAAAAGATCAGAAAAAATCACTTCAGTCTGGTAATGTGAACGCAGTTGCTCTCACAACATTTGAAAGGGTTGTATTTATTTTAGTATGTAAATAAGCCTTAAAGATAACAGTGGCTGATTTGACTGTAGGGTCCAGCTTATACCATCACTGCAGTGTTCTCCATGACTGTTCCTGTTCAGAGAAGTGCAGAAAGATGACTTTAGCAGTTAGGCCTAATGCAGAATATAGCAAGCTGTTGCTGAGTTTGGGAAACTTCATCTCAGTGAGGGTGCGATGTTATTGGAGTAGCTGGCAAATTGCTTGCATAGAAAAGATCTTCATATCACATCTGGTCATAATACAGGAAACAAAAACAAACACAGGTCGTTATTAGGCCTGCTGGGATTAGTTTATCAGGATTACGTCTGCAGGGTCTTTTCAGTGATGATGAACTGATTTTAGGAGTTTCTGGGGCTGTATTTTTAGGAATCTGAATGTCTACGTCAGGTGTGATTTGTACCTGTAGCTGTGATTATAATCACATTAGCCGGTTTTATTCTTTAAGTTTACATTTTCTTATTTATGTTACTTTCTTTTTCCTCCACGCGATGCTCTCAAAGGCACAGTTGTAGTGGAAGATCTTCCATCCAGACCAAGCAGCCAAGTCCATAATCTGTCAGCAGCCATAACACACAAACCCTAAGTTAAGCAGGTCTGGATCTGGTCAGTAATTGGATGGGAGACCTCTTGTGTGGGAGTTTGTGGACAACGGGAGGCGCTGTTCTTGCCAGAGCACTGATAGGAACACTGTCCTGTAGAGGTGTGAACCTTCACTGATCTCGTGATTCGATTACGATTATCAGGTCAACGATTTGATTCGATATCAAGATGCGGGACTTGAAGTTTTTATATTATTTAATTTGGAATTTCATTTGGTTGGCAGGCTTTGCACATGTAATTTGTCCAGTTTGCGCTATGTGCCCATATTTTGGCTTTTAAAACAATTGATGCTGAATTGCCCACGCGCCCATCTTGATGCATCGATTATATGATTAATTTCGACACCTCTAATAAATATCTCCGGTGAGACTGAAAGGTCTTCTGGTCATGTCCTCTAAAAGAGTCGGACTGATGTTCTGGCTAAATGTCCCTCCTAATCATCTCCATCTTCATAAACTGGCTCAGTCTCTGCTCACCTCTCTGTTAGCACTTTTCCACCAACGCCGAACCGGCATGTTCCAGTTCGAGGACCCAATTTTGAACCGTTCGGCGCATTTCCACCAACAAAAATAGCTCAGTGGAACGGAACAGTGATGTTGATGTTCTTGTAACATGTGAACAGGAGGCTTTTCCTTTACAAAACAGGGCCAAGACAACCGATGTAGTTAAAAGACTCGCGGGACAGCCGTAAGTTACTCATGAACTTCTCATTGAAGTCAGGAACGATAGCATAGCACCATAGCAGCGCTCCTGTTTGTATCCATAAAGTAAACCTCCGTCTTCTCAGGGTGTTCTTAACACCTATAAAGTTTAAAATATAAGTTATGTGTCATCTGTGTGCTTTAATATACACATCATTTGATCAATGTTTTTTGTTTTGAAGACAAACATCTGTAACAGCACAAATACTCTCTCTCTATCACTCTCACACGGCAATGTCCGCTGGCTCAGGCGTCTGATTGGTCCATTCAGAGCTGGGATTCTGCGCTTTCCTCCGAGCACGTTGGCTCCCCAGTGACGGAGTCCTAACAGATGGGCTGGGCTAATTGGCTACTACTAAATTGGGAAGGAGATAAAAATTTGTAAAAACTTGGGGGAAAAAAAGAAATGAAACTGTAAGGAAATTATTGAGCGACTCTTCAAAAGTAATATTTTTGTTTATATCAGTGCAGGTTTTCTGTGGATCTGTGCATTAACTGCATCCGAAATTCTTTATTTTCCAAGCTGAGATAACATCTGCCTGGTAATGATCAGACGGACACTGAGGTAGCTAAAAAACAAGATAATTCAGGCTGTTTGTCTCAGAGGATGAGGGGAAAAATCTGGTGCATCTAGGCAAACATAAAATCACTGAGGAGCTCCTGTAGAAGATGAATTTATCACAGAATGTAATACTGTCCTAATAGGGCTATTGCATATTGTTTGGTGCCACTAAACTGCTGAGTCTCCTTCATTAGTGGTCACTTATCTCCGAGATGTTTAACATTTTCCTCTTTTAGAAAACCACCAGCTCAGCTGAATATTCACACTTTCACGAGTATCCACATTAATAGTAAAAACGGCCACATTGTGTTAATGCAGTTAGTCAGAGACTGTGTGGTCAGACTTTGTCTAATTGCATTCTATCAGATTTTGTTGAATTTGCAGGCTGGAACTACTAGGGATGTAGTCAGTCTGTGTAAATACTAAATGTGTTTTTATATTCACGTGTGTTTATATTCACACCTGAGGAGTATTTCACAAAACAGGATTAATCAGTAAACTGGATAACTTGAGCCAAACATTGAGGAATGTCCACGTCATTTGTTTATGTTCAGAAAATAGGTGCACTGTCACTTTAAGAGCTAAGCAGCTCCGGTGCAGGGCTGGACTGGTTTTAAGAAGTTCAGAGTGAGCAGCAGTAAGATTCTGGTAGTAAACATTTTCTTACGATGTGTAGCGTTACGGTTTGTGTTGCATCTTATATTTGGAACAACCTTTGGTTTAAAAGTTTTATTTTTGTTTGTTTTCATTACGTCTACAGTCCGGAATAAACAACTGTTTGTTTTTGTTGATCTTGTCTTGTGGAGTTTTTCTTCGAATAATGCAGACACGAGTAAAGTTTCTTCAGTCACCAAAACCTTGTTCAGCTCACACACCTCCTTTAGCTGCCACTTTACGTCCACAAACTTTATAAATGGCATATCCATCCTCACGTACATTTTGCAGGTATCTGAAGTAGTCCCACACCGCTGATTTGTTGCTGAGGTGGAGTGGCCTTTTTCTTTTATTACCAGTAATAAGCAAACGCCCACGGTATGATAATCGTGCGTTTCATTTCCGAGGTATACCGTGAAATCAGTTACCGCTGCAAATCTAATCACAATCAGTATACTGTATTGTTAACTCCTCTATCACAGCCCTAATCATAATGCAGATCTTTCTGCGCAATTTACAAACACTTTCCCAATGTCTGATGTGAGTTGACGTAAAGAAATTCTAGTCCAACCTGTCTTGGAGCACTTTTTTGTCCATTCATTATGAAATGCTCACAGTACGTAAAGCTGCTGTGTTTAAATGATTCATGTTTAAATGTTCACAGTTTACTGAGATGCTGAGAAACCTGTTTTAAAACCTGTTAGACAGCACTGGGATCACAGTAGAAAAGGAACGATTCAGTAAAAAACACTTTATATGCAGTTTGTAGATAAATGTGATGAGTAGGGCTTGACCGATTATTGTCTCTAATCGATAATCAGATCCAATTTTTTAGCATTATCCCAATCGTTAGTGACTCTTAAACTCTGAAAGTGTTTGTTGTTATCTAAGCACATTATCTGAAGTTTTAAAAATGCCAAATGTCCCTCCTTCATCGCTAGAAATGGGAATGCTTTTTGGTCTTTATTATGTTGTACTTTGCAAAGCAACTCAATATACTGTTACTCGATTTATATTCTTCTTCTTCTTCTGCTGCTTCTTGTCTCGCAGTTTTCAAGATAATCGACACCGTTCCAACTCCAGATTGTTCAGTCAGATTGCATGATTTGGACTTGTATACAGAATTTTGATTGGATGCAGTTTTCCTTAAAACTCCCTAAACTTTTGTCTCATCATTTGAAATGCCTCTAGAAGTCACAATCTTTGAGCTCGAAACAACATGTTTTGAAAATTCGTAGATCTAATATCATAAATTATGTTCCTTTTCAACCAAATCAGACTTACGGATTTTGTACACAGAAATGAATGGCGGACTGTTCTTAATGATGTTAACATTTAAATCGCAAATGCCAGATTCTCACACACACAGGAGCTGTGCAGGGCCTCAGCTGCAGTGTCTGACCTGCTTCTCTTACATTACTTACCATTTCAGCCTGTAAAGCAGTATAACACCAGCAACACCTTAGCAACCACCTTGGGTACCATAACATCCACCCAGGAACACCTTAACAACCACCTGAAATACCATAGCAACTGCTTAGCAACACCCTATAAACCATCTAGCAACACCATAGCAACCACCTAGCAACACCATAGCAACCACCTAGCAAGACCATAGCAACCACCTAGCAACCACTTAGAAACACCGTAGCAACCACCTAGCAACCACTTAGCAACACCGTAGCAACCACCTAGCAACCACTTAGCAACACCTTAGCAACCACCTAACAATCACTTAGCAACACCATAACAACCACCCTGAATTTCTTAGCAACACTTTAGCAACCATTTAACAACACCTGAGCAACCACCTAACAACATCTTAGCAACACCATAGTAACCACTACAGATAACATAGCAACACTTTAGCAACGTGCACTTTTCTAGTTTTAATATGAGGGCTGCATCTTTGAGTTCTTCACAATTATGGTGAATAAAATCACTCCCAAATGTTCTTGATTACTAATAATCAGTATCGATATCAGTCAGCCCCTACTTATTAGTAAACAAGGCTGTTCTAATGACACAGGCCACTTTGTAAAGAGTATCACAAGAGCGTGACATTGTTTATTTATTAATTGACTGAGCACAAATACTGGGCTTTTGTTGGAGACTTAATGCTGCTCTGTTTGGATTGTCCCCCACAGCGCTGGCCATACTGTCCTGCTGTGAATCATGAATGTGCACACCTGAAGTGGTTTGTGTAAACCTCTCGCTCCACAATGCTTAAAAGGCCCAACTGTTCATTTCTTTGCTTGTGTATGCCACAATAACACTAATACAATCTGTGAAGTGCTCTTCTAAAAATACCAAACTGCTGCTTGGACATGCAGCTTGATTAGAACAGGGCGATAGGTGGGCACAAGAGGGTTGTGTGTGTGTGTGCCTGGTTGAGTGTGGTGTATGAGCATGGACAGCTGGCTGGTCTTTCCTCTGGACAGCCTGTGACAGAACTATTTCCAGCCCTTTTGGGTCATGCTGCTGCTTTGGAAGATAACACCCTCCTGGCAGGGTAACAGTAGCCACTGGCAGACATATGAAGCCATAGGGTTTAGAGGGAGTGTATGATTGGTGGATGTTCTAATAAATATAAACGATTTGTCGTTAGCTTGTTGTGTGAAGCTGAGAGAGCAGTGTGCCGTGTGCCCCGGTGATGGCGCTGATCACTTTTTGCATTTGGCAGCCCAGTTAACTCAGCTTATTCAAAGTTACTCATTGTTCGCTAGTCTGTTTTCACACTTTAAGTCTGGTGTTTGCTCTCAGCCCTGGCTCTGTAAATGGGAAATAAAGTGGACCAAGAAACACAACCTCAGATGCTCATGCACAGGACAGGGGGAAGGACAGGGCAGAGCCGAAGGACAGTGTAAATATAGGGAGAAGAGTTGGTGGTGGAGAGATCTCTGGCTCAGACTGAGAAACACAACACTATATTCCAGCCAATCGGCAACCGTGCTCGTGCACAGGACGGGGGGAAGGGTAGGGGCAGAGATGAAGACTTGTGTACATATTGGTTTGACCAGTGGAGAAACCTCCAAAGGGATTTAAGGCTCTTTGAAAGAGTCCTAATATCTATATAATTGTATGATCAAGTTATTGCCAGTCTGCAGCCCTGGTTTTAATACATGTCATAGCAGGACTGCAGCAAATTCAATAATATGTGAGGAGTCTTTTTATGAACTCGGCACCTCCATGCTGTGTTTTCATTCTGACTGAAAACAAGAACAGAGTCTAAAGAGAACATGAGAACCTGCCTGCAGGGAAGTCAAAACAGCATTTTATGTCTGGCCTTGTTTTCTGTCAAAGCAAACACTTACAGGCTGCAGTGATCTCTCAGATGTTGTCAGAGGTAGAGCTGTCGAGAGTCCTGTCTGTCTGAGTTACAGCTCTAATTTGAAGCAATAGTGTCAGTATTAATGATCTGATTTTAGTCCAATTAAGTTCCCTGCTGCTCCAGATCAGCTCACTTTAATGAGTGTGGACTAGAAAGCTGTCCAGAGTAAAAATAAACTTATTTAAACTGAACCAGGTGTCTGCTCTGCTGCACTGCTCATCACCAACTGCATCAGCATCCAGCTCAGGGTTGCCAGATTGGAAAACATTACCCAGATGTTCATAGACTGGTCCTCTAATGGACTATTTGATGTCAGAAAAAATGATACAATAACTCTACAATAAACGCTCACTGAAGTACAGCATCATAATCCAGAAAATGTAGAGTTTTTCTGCAAAGATGAGGTGTAAAAATTAAAATGTCACTAAATCTGAAAAGTGAAAAAGATGGATGGAAAAGCACTTTTTGAATAAATAAGCTGTGAGTCTGGTAATATGATGTAGTGTTTCAATGCTTTCATTCTTATTGTTTGTCAGTGTATACAGAGTGTGAACTGTTAAACTTACACCAAACACTTTGCCCTCTACCCTATACCATATTACCCTATACTCCTTATACCCTATACCATGTTCTGTACCCTATACCCTCTCTATACCCTATACTCCTCATATCCTATACCCTCTCTGTACCCTATACCCTCTCTATACTCTATACTCCTCATATCCTATATCCTCTCTGTACCCTATACTCCTCATATCCTATACCCTCTCTGTACCCTATACCCTCTCTATACTCTATACTCCTCATATCCTATACCCTCTCTGTACCCTATACCCTCTCTGTACCCTATATTCCTTATACCCTATACCTTCTCTGTACCATATATTCCTTATACCCTATACCCTCTCTGTGCCCTAAATTTATTATACCCTATACCATGTTCTGTACCCTATACCCTCTCTATACCCTATACTCCTTATATACTATAACCTCTCTGTACCCTATATTCCTTATACCTTATATCTTCTCTGTACCCTATACCCTTTATACCCTATACCCTCTCTGTGCCCTATATTTCTTATACCCTATACCATGTTCTGTACCCTATACCCTCTCTGTGCCCTATATTCCTTATACCCTATTCCCTCTGTGTGGGTATACCCTTGCTGTGACAATTCTTTATTTGTGATGTTGTTTTCTTTTCTTATTATTTTATTGATATTTTTCAGTTTCATAATTTTGTTAAATTATCTTAAACATAGTGCTGTTTTTATTTACTTAATTTTGTAATTCTGATAATTTTGCTTTACTTTTTTTGCCCTTTCATCATTTTCTGCCAGAGTCTCATAAATTAGTTTGCTTTTATTTTATTTTCCCCTTCTGAATTGTTGTCCTAATTCTTTTCCTCTTATTTATTGTTTGTGTTTATGTAGATTTCTGTAGTTTAATCCGATTAAATTCAATTGAAATTTCTTATTTGATCCCTTTAAACTGTAAAAGCTGAGCTGCAGTGAAACTGATTCTCTCACTCTGTGTGTTTCTCTGTGAAAATAAAGTTCGATCGATTGATTGGCATAGTCATGATAGTAATGACTTTACATAATAATGAGTGGTATCAAATCATTCTTTTATGATTGATTTCTGACCTCTACAGTGAAAGTGAGCTGTCCATCACGTCACATTAACTTGAACTGCTGAAAGCTGAATGTCACGCCAAGTCATGTTGCTAAAATTGAGATTAGTGGGCGGTTTATTTTAGCCAAAGGAATGAACCTATTGAAGACTGGTACCACAAAATTGTTTAGCGTAGGATGCTGTGGGCTGTGTAGCTTATTGTCGTTTTTCCATTCTGGTCTCTGTTGGTTTTAGAGGCTTTGATGGTTTGTGTTTGGGTACAACTGCCTAATCCCGACAAGCCAGGCCAGTATTCTCTCCATTTGTCTAGAGTTTCAAGCATGTGTGCCTTCCCATAATTCTCAGAGTGTGGTCAAATGCAGCAGGAGAGCCAGGATTAGAGTTGGTGAGATGCCAGATCTTTTTTGACATGATACTCAACCAGAATGGGAAATGGAGCCGGGCAATATGACTGTATTGATACATTTTATTTATTTTAATATATTGACTCCAGTTTGTTTTGAATTTGAATGCTGTTCCTGCACAATTTGTACAGTACAGTTGTGTTAATTTGTTATATTTTGTTTTACACAGTAAAGTATTGAGCAGTAGACAAAGTTTATGTTTGGGTATCAGAATTGAAGAGTTAGATTGGTGCATCTCTAAGGCTGCATTCACATTACAGCCACATTGCTCAAATCTGACTTAACTATCAAATGTAAGTGAGCTGTATCTGTAATGCGAACCAATCTGTCCCTAAAACCGCTCACATTGATACGTGTGTACATGTTGCCTTCATCACCAACAACAAAAAATACAGCCGCCTGTAAAACTTCAGAGTTAATAATAATATAATAATAATAATATGTTCAACTTATATAGCGCCTTTCACAAACCCATGGACGCTTAAGAGAGTTGGCGGTTTGCAAGTTTTTGCACTAAATAATAAAAAAAAAAAATATATAAGAAATTGATGAGAAAGTGAATTTGAAGAATATTTACATTTTAAAGCTCATTTAAATGTATGTGTCACTTTAGATTTTGGGCTAGTTTCTGTTTGTGTAGTGTGACTTTCTATTACAAAATTGTTAGGAGTTTTGGGGGATCTGGCAACCCTGTATTAGTGACACTGATGTTAGTAAAACAGGTAAACAGACGTGTTAGTAGCTGATGTGTGATGGTGTTTAGCTCAGGAGGACAGTAAACAGGTGCTGGACTGTACATGATCAGGTGAAGAAGGTGAATAAATGCCAGCTGTGAACGAGAGAACTCCCACCTAGTAAACAAGAGAACTCCCTCCACAAGTCTAACACAACACTTCCTTCAATGGCATCTCATAGACTTGTTCACTTGTGGTCATCATCTTCATCCATGAGATCTTCAGCAACTTCCTCATGCACTTGTTCTCAAAAAAATATTCATTACGTCTTCCTCTTTCTTCAGTGTCCAGGCTTCACATCCATATGTAGCTACTGGCCAGACCAAGGCTTTCATCAGTCTTAGTTTTCCACATCTTGTGTAACTTATTAACCACATAATGTGCAACCAACATGTTTAAATGTAATCTCATAGCTCTTCAGTTGTCAACAAACATCATTAAAGTACAGTAAAGTACAATAAAATACAGTAAAGTACAGTAATATAGTAAAGTGCAGTAAAGTACAGTAAAGTGCAGTAAAATATAGTAAAGTACAGTAATGTACAAACCGGATTCCAAAAAAGTTGGGACACTAAACAAATTGTGAATAAAAACTGAATGCAATGATGTGGAGATGGCAAATGTCAA
>BRDA01013497.1:44241-57165 GCA_036984385.1 Crenuchus spilurus | reverse complement strand
CTCTAAGACTGCAAGGGAAGCTCAGCTTCCCCTAAAATGTCAAAAATGTTGTGTGTACATGTCACTGACTAAATATGTGCTACAACGCACTCAACCTTTGTTCAGAATCAGCTTCTTATCACTGGTAACGACGCGGCTTTCCTCTCACTCATTCCTGCAGGTTCACAGTGCTTTAAACAGGGTGGACGCTCAGCGTCCACAGAGTTCAATGGCAAAGCAAAGCGTGCAGCGAAACGAGACGAGTCATTGGATAAACACTGGGCTTTGTCCCGCCCATCGGATGCTCATCGTCTCTGGGGGTCTATGGGGCAGTGGGCTGGCCTCGGCTGGCCCGGACGCTCAGCTTCTGCATGATGATTGGATGATCTGTCTGAGGCTGAATCCCTTTTTGATTGACAGCGAAATGAGCGAATCAGTGATCTTTTTGTGTAAACATCCGTGGGAACATTTATAAATTTTCATTCTATTTTGAGTTGAACCGGAGACTTTCCTAATTCTCTTAGGAAAAATGACTAGCAACAAATCGAGCTTCTATTTCTGGTGTTTTTTTGTAGCTGCTTGTGTTTGGAGACTGACTTCTATCACTCCTTCTGACTTCTATCGCAGCTTCTGTCCAGCAAGCCCATCCACTGTTACAAAGCACTCACAGGTGGACACACTTCACACTAGCCTTGCGCCAGTACCGGCTAGCCAGCTAGTAGGTGTAAATTTGAATAGTGCGAAATTTGAATGATTCTAGGCCAGACTAGGGTGTTTGGTGCGCTTTTTTTGCGTAAAAAAAAATGGTCAGGTGCTTTTTAGAGGGTCGGGCGGGGATGATCACCAACAGTTTTTTTTTTTTTTACTTGGCCTTATGTATAGATCAGTACCTACTACAGGGTTCCTGTGAATGCTTGCAAAGTCTTATAAAGTCTTGTATACAACCTTGATCAAAAATAATGTCTATAATGTCTTATTCTACAGATGGAAGTCTTGCTATTTCTTATATGGAATATTTCTCTTCACAAAGACATTAATTGGCTTGAATACAAGTAGTCAGGTATAACTTAAAGGTGTGAAAACATGTGGAATTGTATGAATGTTAATAAATGAACTTAAACATTAAAAAAACTGGTGCCTTTTAGTTGGAACAATAACACTAGCAACAAAATACAGGATTTCCATGAAAATTTATTATTACAAGTATTTCAATTCTGTAACATTAAATTAACTCGGATGATAGCATTGAATATTTCTACATTTACATTCTACATTTTATTTACGGAGGTCTCCGTGTTCTTTACTTTGGATTAAGACAGTCGACAGGTTGAAAAAATTGATAATTTGTGTAGAGCCATCGGTCAATAGTCATATCAGCAAGGCAAGAAAACATGGCTATATTTATGTCAGTGGCCATGCAATAGCAGCATTACACAATTTAATTCTTTGTCTTCTTTGTAAATAACTTACATTTTGAAAATCGGATCATTATTAACGATTTTACAGCCATTAGAAGTCATGTAAGCAGTAAGGCCTAGAGAAAATGTCCGTTATGACGGATGCGAAAGCCGATAGTAGCCTAACATGTCATCAACCGTTTTAATACTTCGATTAATGTTAAAGAGCTTTTTATCCTCTTTGTAAAGAACTTTAAATTTTGAAAATTGAAGTTAGAGCTGTGAGAAGGCAGCAGTGCTGGCTATGTGCCATTGTTTACAAGCTTCACTTCCACACAACATGGCAGCTCCATGACATCGCGCCGGCCTCAATGCTAGCGAATAGGCGGTGTAATATAGATCATTGGCCTGGACCATCCAGTAATATAGATCATTGGCCTGGACCATCTACTGTGTTAAATTTATCTGATGGACACGGATCACCTTCACTCGCATGGACGATTTTAAACTCGACAGGCAACGTACCAACACAACAGCACTCAATCATTCTGCGGCAAAGCATCTTATAACACGCAAGAACAGCAGACACGGTGAACATTGTCGCCAGTCACATCACCAAACACATTCACAAGTCTGAAAACACAGCCACCAATGGGCAAACACCGTTGCCAGTCGCATTGGCAAACACCATCATCAATCAGCTAACACAGCCACCAATGGGCAAACACTGTTGCCAGTCGCATTGGCAAACACAGCCACCAATGGGCAAATACAGCCACCAATGGGCAAACACTGTTGCCAGTCACATTGGCGCAAACAGCCACCAATCGGCAAACACCATCACCGTCACTAAGCAACCACCATCACCAATTCTATTGGCAAGCACCTTTGCCAGTCACATCGGCAGTTGAAAAATATAAATGACAGTGTAATAAATGTAATATGAAATATCATTATAATGTAATATAAATACATACATATTAATTCATAGTGTAAAGTAATATGACTGAATGTATACAATCAAATATGTAAGATTGTAATGTCATTGGATGCCTGCACACTATGACTCACAATATTGGTTTTTCTGTGTGTATTACATGTTTCATCACATACCTGCACCATTTGTGCAAAAATAATTCCATTTCTTCTTTCTTGGTGAGGACTCTAAATGATTAAGTAAATTCATAAGACTTATATATGTTTTTTATGTTAATGTCATAAGTAGCAACAGTTAGTGCCACATTAAAAAGAGCGGGTGTCTGCAGTAAGATTTTTGAATGATGCAAAATATCGTCCACTTATTATCGAGATGTCATTTTTGTCCGTATCACACACCCCTACTTCAGATCTGTGTGGAACAGAGGAAGTCTAACAATTCATGTCCTGACTGTAGTTTTGGTTCGGAGGGTTCAGACGAGGAGAGGTGGGCTGTGAGGGAGCGCGCACATGATGGTGATATCATCCCAGTGAAAGAAACAATTGTTCCAAACACTGAAAGAGAGCGAGTAAGAGAGGAATGCACTAGCGTAGCTCTAATGAAATTCAAATCGGACTAAATTAGCCTGCATCGGCGCCCTGTTCAAATCTGCTTCCAGCATCTAAGGGCACAGCTCTGCTGTCGTGCATGTTTCATTTCCTGCAAATAATGCCACCATGCCGCTAATCTTCTTAATCAGTCATGCCAAGAGAGTTCACAGTTGTGCTCATGTGTTTTGTGTGCCCAAGTCATTTACCCCTCGTTGTGCTGCGCATGGAAAAACCCAGTACTCGCTTGTCCTCGGGGGTTTGTAGATGTTTCGTAATAAATTCCTTTTTTAATGTTATTGTTTTTGTGGTGGAGACGTAATGCGGCGTCGGCAGACCACTGAATGTCCTTGGTGTGCCTACATGCCGTTCCTGCTTTGGAAATCTGCATGCACCCACCCCCTCTAGCATGTCAGTGGCTTACTCATCCCCATCACCCTTTCTTCTCTTTCGCCAGCATCCAATCATAGACTCTGCCTCCATCAGGTGCCGCAGGATTGGCTGGCCTTCCGTGTGATGCTGATGCCTTCATTTAAGAGCCAGTCTAGACTGCAGTGACAGGCTGTTCACGAGGAGGGAGCTGCACTATCCTGCGTCGCGTCTTACCTCTCGACCTGCTGATTTTGGGTTCCCTGAAGTGGTTCATTTTTCCACCCCTGCTGACCAGTTTCTTTCGGATTATTATTCAGTGTCCGTCCTTGGCATCAGTGCATCACATCATGTCCTTATAGCGTTCCTTCACTGCTCATATTTCATCTGTTCATTCACTCACTGTTGTCATTTTCTAACCTATATTCCACCCCTCCCCAAAAGAAAGGTTCTCTGAGTACTGCATAGTGTGAAGGTGAGTAGTGCGGATAACGGTGTGCAGTCAGCGTAGCAGCTCCCACTCTTTCATCCCTTTTTTCCGCCTCTGTATAAAGCAACAGGTTGTGTTTGCCTTTGACGTGCGAGTGGACATATGTGACTCCGGAGATGCGTCTGTGTGTGTGTGTGTGTTTGAACTGAAGTGGCCACCAGACTAATGACACAAAGAAGGTAATTATCACTGAGATCCCGTTCTTCTGTAAGCATCCTGCTGTTAGAAAGCAATGATTGATTAGATTAGATTAGATTGAGCGTTTGTACATCATAACCAGCTGTCTTTTCAATTTCTAATTCCTTTTCATGCCCTGAGGCATCTTTCGGGTGTTATTTAAATTTGTTGGTGGGTGTTTAGTTAACGTGTCTACAGCTGTACAGTGCAGTGCTCTGGTGCTAGAAGGTAGGATTGTTGACATGTGTGCACGTGAGCTAAATAATCTGCAGATCACATCTGTGTAACTAATGAGCCATCTTACTTTGCTGAACTCTGGTGTTTTCTTATATGGTCACTCCTATGACCTCTGTAGTGACCTCTCCCTGACCTCCATCCAGACTATGACCTTTTATGTAGCGTTTGATGTGCGTTCTCATGATACAGGGGTTACGATTCAATAAACTGCAACATATTGCAATACCATAAGCACAGATTTGTTGTGTTGATATTGATAACTTTAGAAACACGGTCAAAACAGTAGTGATAAATGGTCTGGGTTTCAGATAATTGGCAATGGCTGATTATTTTTAAACAATGTGCCTGCGCTCACAATACTCATAAACAAAAGTTGGCACATCTACAGGCAGTCTTATCAGTGTAGCTGCTGTAGAACAATGTTAGAGCTCCCCCTAGTGTCAGTGTCACCACTCTACAGACAGTCTTATCAGTGTAGCTGCTGTAGAACAATGTTAGAGCTCCCCCTAGTGTCAGTGTCACTACTCTACAGGCAGTTTTATCGGTGTAGCTGCAGTAGAACAATATTAGAGCTCCCCCTAGTGTCAGTGTCACTACTCTACAGGCAGTTTTATCAGTGTAGCTGCTGTAGAACAATGTTAGAGCTCCCACTAGTGTCAGTGTCACCACTCTACAGACAGTTTTATCAGTGTAGCTGCTGTAGAACAATGTTAGAGCTCCATTTATCTCAACTGTTCTTCAGTGCTTGTGACCAGGTGGATCATTCTCAGTGACACAGATGTGGTGGTGGTGTGTTAGTGTGTGTACTGCTGTTTTTAAACACCTCAGTGTCACTTCTGGAGTGAAAATAGTGCACCAACCGGCCAACAGTGTCAGGACTAGACGACCAACACACACTGTGCTGAGCTGTTGTCGCTAGCAGCTCTAACACACCACCACCACGTCAGTGTCACTGAGAATGATCTACCTGCTCTGTGGGAGGTCCTGACTATTGAAGAACAAAGTCTACAGAGAAACAGATGGACTACAGACTGTAATAGAACTACAGAGCACTTAATGTGTATGATTTAAGAGTTTTTGAGGATAAATATTATTTAATCTCTTGATATGTTCTTACAGCACTAGCTTTTAAACTCTTTTAAGGATTTTTGAAGTTGTACATTTTCTGACAGCACCTGACATTTCACAGGCTCGCTTAGCCAACATGTTCTGACACACTAGCCTCCACAATGGACTCACAGAGGCACTGAGGCAGAAGTCCTTTGGGTGTGTTGGATGGAGAAACGTAGCATTCTTCCATTTCTCGCAAAACTTTCTAGGAAATGAACAGTGGTGTCAGACTAAGTCTTGCTAGAACCGAACACGAGTGCTGATGTAAAGAAGCAGCAGTTACCCAATGAATAACTGAACCTAATACATACCAAAAGACCTGAGATGCAGCAAAAGCAACTGGCCTCCAGTTGCAGAGTGAGGAAGGAACATCCAGTGTCATCAGAATGTTGATGATCATGCTTGTCTGAAAATATAATAGCCTTTTAGATTCTCATCTGTGCCCGGTAGTGCGTGGCACAAAAATGTCAAGTGGCACACTTTAGAAATCGCTGGCTAATTTTTTACTGTTAGTGTAGATAGACTCACGTTCACCCAAAATTCATAACTTGTGGGGACATGACTGGAATAAGTTAGAGAATTAATTGTAGCTTTCATTATTCAGTGACATACATGGTCATGTTAGATCATTATGACCACCACTGTTTGGAACAAATTTGGCTTGGGACGTCACAATTGACACATGACAGGATTTGCTGCACAAACACACCATTTAGTTGTACCATCATTATAGGCAAAGCACGTTATAATAGTGTACCGGGTGAAACATTGTGGTGGCAGCATCTCAGAAACCACTAACTCAGGTATAATTGTACATTAAGGGCCTCCCAAAGACTCAACAGTGGTGCCCCACAGACCATTGATACCAGAGTGGAGCGACTACAGGAGCAACAAAGAAAGTGTCGGGGATCACCACGTTATGTGGTATCTGGGACATCATGGGCCAAGTTGACTTTGGACAATATTTCCTGGCTGGATGAACTATTCTTAATGCTTACCATGTTTGGTGTTCAAGTTGCACCATTTGAAAACAAATCGTATTGCATGCTGCTACATACCACCCGCAGGAAGTCCAAGTATGCCCGAATGATGTCCAGTAGGAAGGTTTCCTAGCACTTCTCCTAATGGTTTGTATTTTAGCATAAGAAATTCTTCCTTAACGAAGGTCTGACAGACTAGTCAATGTCTTTTAGGACACAGTTTAACATACTGTGAACTAAAAAAATGAATAAAAGCTCACTACTTCAGACGGCAGCAGGACTGGTAGAAGACTTACATCAGATCCCTCTTTATTGATGAAAGAAGGAGGCCATGATGGTCATTGTCCCTAAAACTGATAAAACTGTCCCTAAAACTCAGTATTTCTGAGTCTGTTGATTTATGTCATACTGTGTCCTAAAGACATTAAGATTCTGGTTCAGAATCGAATTCAGATTCACCAATGTGAATGTGAACACACTAGGGTGAGCCCGAAGCGGTGGGCAGCCCTTATCCACCGGTGGCCAGGGAGCAGTTAGGATGTTAGGTGCCTTGCTCAAGGGCACTTCAGTCATGTCGTGTCTGGGAATCGAACTGGCGACCTTCTGGTCACAAGACCAGATTTTTACCATTAGGCCATGGCAGCCCGCATGAAAACAGTAATTGTACTCGGGTGCGGATCAAACGAAACATACCAAGACCTGCAAAAGGAGGTGGTCTCGTTCTGGTGCCAAACAAACTCGGGAGCAGTTTGCTTGTGGTGTGAACGTGATCCAACCTCGATCCGACCATGGTATAACTCCACAAGTTTGAGCTAAACGGAGAGCCGTTTAGTGCTAAAACTACTGTAGCTGCTGTCACGCATTACTAACTCACCACATAGACTGTGTCACGTGGCACTATCTCGCGTGAGGGCTCTCAAGACAGTTAAACAGTGGAATGGAGACATAAATCGGGACGGGTGAGTGCCACGCTGCAGTCATGAGACAGTAGGTAAAAGCCGCCAGGCAACATGAACAGGACAGCAACAGTTTTTGCTCTTACTGCTGCTCAAGCGCTTACTTCCTTATTCGCACACCAGACAGCTCTGACCAATCAGAGGCAATGTGTTCACGTGGTTTGTTGGGGCACATTTTGGTTCGTTTAGGGTTGTGCCTGTGTGAAAACAAACCAAATAGTGGGGGACATGTTCCAAACTCATGTGGGCAGCCATGGCCTAGTGGTAAGGATCTGATCTTGTGACCGGAAGGTTGCCAGTTCGATCCCCAGACAGGACATGACTGAAGTGCCCTTGACCCCCTAACTGCTGTCCGGGGGCCAGTGGATAAGAGCTGCCCACCATGTTCACTAGTGTGTGTGTTTCACGGCATTTACATTGGAGGCATTTAGCAGACGCTTTTATCCAAAACAACTTACAGTTGGGGGTTAGGTGCCTTGCTCAAGGGCACTTCAGTCGTGACCTACCCGGGGATTGAACTAGCGACCTTCAGGTCACCAGACCAGATCCTTAACCACTAGGCCACTAGGCCACTGTGTGTGCAAATGACTTTGGCAAGAAGGTGAATCAATCTTAATCTTACTTCTGATTCGGACCAAAGAAACGGTGCGATAACCAGATAACCTTAGTTAACCAGATAACAAGCCAAAAAACAAGCCATTAGCAGAAGAGCTAAGGATCATTGCTAAGTCTTGGAGCATGCTTAGAAGTCCTGCTTTGTGGATGCAGTGTTTTGGTAAAATGTTTTGATGAAAACATCTAATTTAGGTGACTTGAGATTTTGTTTGTTAGCAACATTTAGCCTCAGCTCCAGTGGTAAGCTGCTACGGATTCAAAATATTACTGAATCACAATAACTGTGCAGGTTCACTTCTTTCCACAAAAGATGCAGTCATGAAAACACCTGCAGTGACACTGCAGTCTTATCACATTAAAGAGCGCAGAGCTACTGTGTCCTTCCTGAAATGTAAAACCCACTTGAGTTCATGTTGCTGTTGTTGATTATATTGCATTGTGGCCTTCAATGTGCTCGTATAGTGTGTCGAGAGACCTGGTAATGTCCTGGTGCCATTGTCAAAGACCCCTCTGTTACGTCGGGCACTAAACTGCATAGGCGACCTGTGAGTCACAGTTGTTTTGCCTGCTGCACTGTTTCTTTATGGATGAGCTGTTTTGATGACTGTGCTGTATGTTCAGGAGAACGTCGCAGGGCTGCCTGATCCTTTCAAAACGGGTTCGGTATCAGGACGTCGAGCCGCCGCGTGATGTTTATACAGCTCCTGTTAACTCACCTGACTCAAGCACACAATGAGTTAATACATGGAGAATGTGTTAGTCTGGTTCTCATGCTGTTTACATTTAATTCCCTTTAAACAGAAGCTCAGAGTCAGAGCAGTGTGTGTTGTAAGACTTTAACTTCAGTAGCAGTAAACAGTCAGTGTGAGCAATGAGCACTTATCTGTATATTCAATCAAGATGGATGGATAAATACTTACCTACGTATATACATACAGGCATACAGTGGTGCTGGAACGTTTGTGAACTCTAGAATTTTCTATATTTCTGCGTAAATATGACCTAAAACATCATCAGATTTTCCTAAAAGTAGATAAAGAGAACCCAGTTAAACAAATGAAACAAAAATATTACACTTGTTTGTTTATTTATTGAGGAAAATGATCCAATATGACATTTGTGAGAGACAAAAGTATGTGAACTAATGTTCCTTTTGGAGAGCAGTGGCTTTCTCCTTGCAACCCTGCCATGCACACCATTGTGGTTCAGTGTTCTCCTGATAGTGGACTCATGAACATTAACATCAGCCAATGTGAGAGAGGCCTTCAGTTGTTTAGAAGTTACACTGGGGTCCTTTGTGACCTCGCTGTCTATTACACGCCTTGCTCTTGGAGTGATCTTTGTTGGTCGACACTCCTGAGGAGGTAACAATGGTCTTGAATTTCCTACCATTTGTACACAGTCTGTCTGACTGTGGATTGGTGGAGTCCAAACTCTTTAGAGATGGTTTTGTAACCTTTTCCAGTTTGATGAGCATCAACAACTCTTTTTCTGAGCTCCTCACAAATATCGTTTGTTTGTGCCACGATACACTTCCACAAAGGTGTTGTGAAGTGCAGACTTTGACAGATCGATGTTCTTTACATAAAACAGGGTGCCCACTCACACCTGATTGTCATCCCATTGACTGAAAACACCCGAGTCTAATTTTACCTTCAAACTAACTGCTAATCCTAGAGGTTCACATACTTTTGCCTCTCATAAATATGTCATATTGGATCATTTTCCTCAATAAATAAATGATCAAGTATAATATATTTTGTCTTACCCCCCTTTCCTTCTCTCTCTCTCTCTCTCTCTCTCTCTCTCTCTCTCTCTTTCTCTCTCTCTCACACACACACGTCCATTTAAAAGCCTCTTCGTGAAACAAGAACTCAGCAATGATGGTAGCTCTGCTCTGTTTGGCTGGTTTACAGCCCACATGTAATTTAATACTATTCTATTTTTTCCCTTTCTTGTGTCTACAGGGAGTTTTTTTCCTCTTGGGGAGCATTTTGTGTTTCAGGAACATTTTTGTTAGTGTTTTCACATTTTCTCATGGTGACGCAGTGTGGCAGTTTAAAATGGGTCAGAAATTAAACAGCTTAGCCCCTTAAACAGAGCATAAATGAGGACAAATGGAGAGAGAGGATAGAAAAGATGTGCACGGTATGGAAGAGAAGTGTGTGAGAGGAGCTGAGCGAATAGAAAAGCTGTTATGAATTTAATGAATGGTGATGCCTGACCTTGTAGCTGGTGTACTAGTACATCTCCAAAAAAGTTCATTTATGTTCATAATTTAGGTCAAAATGTGAAACTGTCATTTTATTATTATTATGCTTTTTTGTTGATTATGTTTGAATAGTAATTTAGTCAAACTCAAAGTGTTAAAATATTCTAATAATTTGAGATTCTGGACTTCTGGCTGAGAAATGGCACTGCATGCCCACTGTCAACATGACAAACTGCATGTGAGCCAAATGTGGCCCTTATATTGAAAATACACATTTAGCCCACATGTAGCATAACAGATGTGGGCCACTTCTGTCAGAGATATGGCAGTGTTACCTAAATGAGTCATCAGTGGCCCACATATTAAAAACCCTATTTGGCCCACATGTCCTAAAACAGATGTGGTCCACTTTTGACAGAGATATGGCAGTGTTACCTACATTTGGCTGATATGTGGCCCTAATCTTGCGTATATGTGGCCCACATCTTGAGTGGTTCGCCCAAGTGCTGTCAATGCCTGCAAGAGACCCAAATGAAATGAGGGCCAGATGTGGGCCAGAATAATTTTGCTATTTGTGTTAAAACAAAAAAAGGCTTCTAATGTGTCACTTTATGTGTAATGAATATAAAATATGCCAGTTTTACCCTTTAAAGTTAATTACGACCAATTTCACAATAATCTAATATTTTTGATGTGGCGCTGTACAGTTTGGGGGCGGAGTCAAAACTGTTTCTAAACAATCTAGGATCCTGTTCTTCAAATCCGGACTTTGAATCCATATTCCAGTCCAGGATTTTGTAGTTGCTGGTAGGTACGATGCTAAAATGGACAATCGGTTACATCAGCAGTAATGATTGAGGGCAATTTATTTCCAAAATGAGAGCAGAGTGGCTTTATAAGGGCACCTATTAAAAAATTCTTAATTATAATAATATCTCTGGGTGATAGGAGGCTGCTGCTTTTGTTTCATGTCAGATTAAAGTGGTAAGTCATCACAGATAATGTAAATAACCTTCACGAAATGTAGACACTGAGCTTACGCTTGACATTTAATATCGACAAGCTATTCATTTAAGCATTTATGTAGTAGAGTCTGAGGAAGGCTAATAAGATTTACTGCTCAAAGCATCTGACTGAGTTAAACTCTGTATTTATCTGCCGACACCAGCTTGTCCTGTGCATCTGAGCAACTATAGAGTCTGCTGAGAGCTGCTGATAACTGGGATGTTGTTCAGTGACCATATAAAAAGTGTATAATAGCAGGTTTGAGGGTAATTTAAGGTATCAGAGGTTATGAACCAATGACTAATGAGCTCTTCCCGCACAGACTGGCTCTGCAAAAGTACACATTTGCATCTGTTTTTATAACCAAAATATTTGTTATACTGCATGGACGTCTGGATCAAGACAGATAAGAGATAAAAGCAGCAAATATCTCATTTTTAATTATTCATGCAACATCAGTCAGCACTCTCTGTACTCTCTGTACCCTATACTGCTTATACTCTATACACTCTCTGTACCCTATACTGATTATACCCTATACACTCTCTGTACCCTGTACTGATTATACCCTATACTGATTATACCCTATACACTCTCTGCACCCTATACTGCTTATACTCTATACACTCTCTGTACCCTATACTGCTTATACTCTATACACTCTCTGTACCCTATACTGCTTATACTCTATACACTCTCTGTACCCTATACTGATTATACCCTATACACTCTCTGTACCCTATACTGATTTTACCCTATACACTCTCTGTACACTATACTGCTTATACCCTATACACTCTCTGTACCCTGTACTGCTTATACCCTATACACTCTCTGTACCCTGTACTGATTATACCCTATACACTCTCTGTACCCTATACTGATTTTACCCTATACACTCTCTGTACCCTATACTGATTTTACCCTATACACTCTCTGTACCCTATACTGCTTATACCCTATACACTCTCTGTACCCTGTACTGATTATACCCTATACACTCTCTGTACCCTGTACTGATTATACCCTATACACTCTCTGTACCCTATACTGCTTATACCCTATACACTCTCTGTACCCTATACTGCTTATACTCTATACACTCTCTGTACCCTATACTGATTTTACCCTATACACTCTCTGTACCCTATACTGATTATACCCTATACACTCTCTGTACCCTATACTGCTTATACCCTATACACACTCTGTACCTTATACTGATTATACCCTATACACTCTCTGTACCCTATACTGCTTATACCCTATACACTCTCTGTACCCTATATTGTGTCGTAGTGCTTGACTAGATCTTGTATTACAGTATCTGCAGGGAAAAGCTGCTTATATTTTAATGCATAGATAGATAAACAAAAATAAAACGCTTTACAGCTTGCCTGTCCTCACTGAACTGCAAATAAACCAAAAACGCTGCAAACTGTGAGCATAATTATGCTGAAAGCAGAGATCAGTTTATATCTGAATGGTAGCTATGTCATCTAACGTTCCTTCGCTGAACTGTAGTGGATGAGTGGATGGAAAACATCATTTTCTTTTCTTTTTGCAGAAATTTTATTCATTTGCCAAATGCTTTAGACCGGCGAGCGACTGGACGCATTGCAGAAGATTGAAAAATCCAAGTCGAGGTGTGAATTAGAGTCAGTCCTTCTCAAGTGTCCATTATATTGCGATTGTGCTTAGGTGTGGATCTTCACACGCAGGTCTTTTTAATAGAAATGTGTCGACAGACCTTGAGACTTGTTTTCCTGAACTGCTCGGTCAATAAAGCTTGTATAATCGTTGGGTACCCGCTGCAATAGCTGTCATTTTAGATTTCTGTCTTCCTCTTTCTGATCTTTAGGCTCTTCCCCCA